>JASFXZ010000030.1:2830368-3145368 GCA_032209605.1 Mactromeris polynyma | reverse complement strand
CACTACTATAGACGGTACCTGAGCCGTACCGTCCAAAAATGAACAACTCATTGAATCTTGTCATAATACTACATCATCGATGGTAAAAGCACCACGTCGAATGAACATGATAACGGGGCACATGGCAGACGATGTTGTTACCGCTGAATGTGAGTCCACATTCATTCAAATCCCACTCGCAAAGTAATCAAATATATTATTGGGCTCCGATTTCTGAAGCAAACAACATTGCGAAGGAAACCGGAAATTCCTTTCAAACAGGTGCGAAAAAGCCGTCGGTTAACATTCAGTTTCTTGATAAAACATTGAACATTTCTAGCAATATATACAAACTATTTTAATTTAGACGGTACAAAGTGTCCAAGTTTTTCTTTGTGTGATTAATTCGTCGGCGTCCTTGTATCAATGCAGAGCTAAAACTTATTAGACGGTTAAATTAGTAGCGACGTAATTATATTCTAATTTTATGCCGATACTTGAAAATGCCTGCTTGATTGATTGTCGCAATGTAGCTTGAGAATTAAACCCTATAATCCTTATCAGCCTCAATTGGACCATACATGTTGTCTCGATACACATAGTACACATAAGTCATACATAATGGAATGCTGGTATCACTTAATCATTGGTAGACTGCACTGAGATAGTTCAAAACATTGCTTTTTCTGTGATTTGGTCAAATCAGATAAAGATTCTATTAATTATGGTGCAAAAAGGGTAACAATGATGTAACGGTTTACACATAATTATATATAACATGTTCGCGCTTATTTTACTATACACCATGTACTATATGCGATGAGACGAAATTATTGTATGATAATGTGCATAAAATAAGGGAGGGGAATAATCTAATTGTATGTCGTGAATGAAAGCCTGTAATCAGACAAGCTATTAATGATACAAGTCTGAAATTAGGCCTGACGATAGTTCATTAAACAATGGAAGAAATGTGTTTGGAATATCCAATCATTAGGATTCAGTCCAAATTTAATACAACGAATAAACACAGTCTCACAATTACATGTAACCTAAGCCTGTAAGGAAAGAAAATAGAAATTTTATTCAGAAATAGAAGTAATACCATACTCCGGATGATTTTAGAAACCACTTCAAACATATTCTCAGTGAAGATTTTGTCAACGAATATATTCCTTATGGAGTGCAAATTACTTTTGTTGAACGATTAGACTGTTTCATGACAGAAATAGAAAACTATCTACAGCAATTCACTAGTATTTAACGTAATGAAAACAGTGTTATTTAGATATACTGATACACAAATATTTTCAACATACAAATATGTCTAACATATGATTTATGGAAACTATATGATTGCACGGCGTATCACTGCAAGCGGGCTCAACAAAAAATACAATATTTCGTGTACTTATTGCTTTTTGTTATCAAGAAAGTAACAGCGAAATGTTATTTCAGCTGAGTCAATAAGGGAAAATATCAATTAATTTGTTTTATTACTTGTTTGCTATGGAATCATTTAGAACAAGAAAGCATGCAGGCAGTAATTAAACAGAGTACTGCATACTGTCTGAACAAGTTTACACATTGCATGAACAGGAGTCTTGATGCCGAAACAAACAACGGTATGAAATTAATGTTGTATACAAAGTTCCATTGCTCATGAGTCCAATGAGCTTCCAAAGAGCTTGACATAACCGTATTGTATCCATTGTATTTTACTAGTGGATATTTGTATTTATCCAGAATCTTAAACAAAGGGAATTATTGTTGCTACGTGTTAGCAGAATACATAAATTATAATAGTTCTCGAAAATTTACATAATAACCATTGTCTCATGAATATCGTCCTCTTTGCTCGATAACGGCTCGACAACATTGAATCAGAAGTCTAGCAGGAATGCAACATACATAACCACCCCAACATGAAAGGAGGCATGTATATGCAATACATCACCTGCTCGGCGGACGGTCGCTACAGCACTTTGGGGTTTTGCGTCAATGCAAACCAATTACTCGTTATAAATCTAGAGCATATTAGTATTTTGATAATAAAATTATTGGACGTATTTTAATTTACACCAATCGGGACTGAAGAATGGGAAACCTTCATTCACTCCTTTGTCTCTCATAGACGGTCAAGAAACCTTAACCTATAGCAGGCTTCCCTAAACGACATTTTTAATACACAAATACGTGTTTTACGTACTGTTTTTAACGTTTCTGTTGATCCTTTTAGAATCTGCTTTTCGAAATTACTGTTTCGTCTTCCAGATTTGTATAAAAGTATAGTACTTGCTTGAGCTTCAATTGGAGCTTGCTTGTGACTAGATGCTTTCAGAATATGGTTGACTGAGTAGAACAAAGGCAACTTGTTAGTTCTGAATGATAGATAATTACAATCTCTTCTATTTCTGGCAATTATACAATATTATAAGATATGAGAAGAGTGTTTTTCCCATGGTATGATTGCACTTAGCAAAACATAATCAAATTGTGTCCAACAGCAACTCTTCAATATCTGTTGCTATAGTAACAGCATGTATACCGCTACTTAAGTGTTTTACGTTATGCGTCAGTTATACGCCATGATGTTAACGTCACGATGATTGTGTATTTCTTTACTAAAATGCTTCTCCAGCGACAGTTAAACTACAGTTATATTGCACACAGTACTACAACGACATTCTTATGAATTTCTAACGATATTTGTTCTCGCATGACTGGCATTAAAGACGCCTTTTTAAGATATAACGTGTAATTTGTAAGTTTTCAATTATCCAACCATATAATATGACAGACAGTCAGCTTGTTATGAGATCGTTATACACCCGAACAGATCGCGGTCATTGTACGATACGTTCACCTTCTTCCCACTCTATGCGCAAACATTGTACGGTACGTCCTTAACTGTCACAGAACATTGTATCAAAATACGCTCTCGTATAACATAACGCATGCAGGGAACCGTGTAACGAACGTGCATAGTTCATACACATGTTAACACATCGTTTGTATGAAACACAGTTGTTGTCGACAGCTGATGGTCTTATTTTTTCAGAAAATATTGAATCATTTATTTCGTCTCAAATGTTTAATGGGACACATTCAATATTATCTGAACGATTATTTATAAGGCAGTTCTTGACCAAGGCAGTTAATATCTCGCACATAACTTTACCACATTCATTTTCCATTACCATATTCACAATATTAGTTCCTTCAAATATTTGTAGAACTATATGTGTATGTTTTCAGTATATACTCAGATGAAATACGGTATTACATGTTTTACTGTATGTGATGGAAAGTTAAAACGTGGTACACCAGTGAGAGAGTAGAAATATCACGTCATATCATCATTAACCGCACTTAACTGTTTGAAAATTGATTTAATGATCAATCATTCTTTCGAGGACTTCTTTGTTACAACCGAGGGGAGAGTACGGCGAAAATAAATTCTTTGTCCAATATCATAAAACATTGTTTTTATATCTTTATTTTCTGTGTATATTTTCATTGCCATCGAAGCGTTACATTACACATAAATCCTGTTCGCGCTTGTTGGCATATAAGGCACGCATTAAGTGTTTCTTTGGTGAATGTTTCTGTTGCGGGATTTTATTTTACGTACTCGATGGGTTGCTAGCCCAACGCACGACCCTCCTCCTTTCACTTTTGGGCTTGGGACCGGCCATGGCAGAGCTTATGCTGACAAAATACACAACCAGCAATATAAATAAGATATTTTTCTTGGTTGAATTTAGCACGACCACGTACTTGTTAAATTACAAAGGTTGTGGTCTACAAAATAGCAATAGTTCAGTTGAGACCCTGATGTCACTGCAATAGGCATTGATTGGAGACAGATTATTGCTATTAAAGCATCGACAATACCAAATAATAGTTGACATTTAAGCAGGAACCATTGGGTGTTAAAAAAACCCAGACTAGTAACAATTTTGTTTACATTTAGGTGCCCACACACATTCGTCCGTTTGTCCGTCCGCATGTCAAATGTAAATATTTGAAAAAAAGAATATTAAACATGTATAAATACAGATCTGCATTTGAAGGGTGCATCTCGGGTTTGGCGTCCCCCTTCACCCAGGGAAAACAGAGTTACGGACCTTTCTTTGATGAAAATTAGCATTGTTTACTTTGTCGCTGATTGACTCAAACATATTTGATATAGCGTAACGAAACGTCCGACGAATGACAGTCATTTATGAAGCTGGACAGAGAGAAACGTCCGACAAATGACAGTCATTTATGAAGCTGGACAGAGAGAAACGTCCGACAAATGACAGTCATTTATGAAGCTGGACAGAGAGAAACGTCCGACAAATGACAGTCATTTATGAAGCTGGACAGAGAGAAACGTCCGACAAATGACAGTCATTTATGAAGCTGGACAGAGAGAAACGTCCGACAAATGACAGTCATTTATGAAGCTGGACAGAGAGAAACGTCCGACAAATGACAGTCATTTATGAAGCTGGACAGAGAGAAACGTCCGACAAATGACAGTCATTTATGAAGCTGGACAGAGAGAAACGTCCGACAAATGACAGTCATTTATGAAGCTGGACAGAGAGAAACACATGTATAAACAAATATTACAAATGAAAATGTACAAATGTTGCGTAAACATGTAATTAATTTGGCACGGATACAAACAAACATTCGAGCAGTGCCTGTATTTGAGAATGAATATATGGGTACAATATTATTACATAACATACACTATAACATTCATGTAATGCAGTTGTGAACAACAGCAAATGCGTTTTTCTTGTAATAACATACTGTACATATGCTACTTAATCCTGGTATTTCTGAGTACAATAATGAAAATACATGTTTGTTGTCATTTAATCATGTGATAAAAATGTTCGATTCAAAGCGAAATCATTAATTATTTTTCAGTTGATGAATAAAAACAGTTGCCAACAACCAAAGGATCATTTACAGTACCACATTATACTCTGTTCATTTAACCTGTACATGGTAATCTTGCTGACCTGGCTCCTTCTCATTAAGAATACACTAATAACATGTTTTCAAAATAACATGTTTGGTGACTTTTTTCAAGACTAAGTTAGCACGGAACAAACTTGTTCCATCGGGTAACGGTTCCTCGGATCAAACAACTTGGATGCACTACACATTGCTAATTACTGCCACGTAAAATGCCATGTAAGATTTCTGCTGTGTTACGAACAAAAGTCCAGTATATTTATCAATGAAGCACGAAATACAATGACATTAAAATTTTATATTTTTATCAAAGATGCGAGGTAAAGATTTATGTCCAGTATATTATAGAATCTTCTTGGTACGAATGACAATCCCGACTACAAAACATCATTAATGAAGTAAAGGCGCCTGCGTATATCAGCTTGTGACAGACTTGATCTGAGTCGGACAGAATGCGCAGAGGAATAATTCACCTATTTCAAAGAGTTTTGGTGCGTCAGAGAGCATTGTCGCTTTATAGTCTAATAGTACATATTGTTATAATGATAATTAAATATGGCACAAAGAATAATCAGAAGACCATAGATGTGTATATTTTAGTTGTAGTGCAAGGACAAATTATAGTTGCACTGTGAGACTACATTACGCTACCTACGTATGGCGCTACCCGGTGAGCGTAATGGTTTAGATGATGTTACGCATTAATCTATCCTGGTACCGTGATGGGTTCTCACACTGCACAGAGCTATACCCACCAGACGCTGGCTGTAACTGTATATGAATGTGTAAATCTAATAATGTAATATATCTCACGCATGTAATGGTTAATCGTAATGTTTTGTATTGGATTCGTAATGATTTAATGACGGATTTACGAGGTTGTTTACACGTATAAATTTCTTCAGAAAGTAACATTTATCTGCTTTATCGGTTTCCCTTCAACCTCTATGATGATTAATTAAGCGTTATGGGCGAATATAAAACAGATGCATGCTTTGGAATAGTTTTGCTTCCGACCGTTCATGATGAATACAAGAAAATACAACACGCATCATGTCATCATACTTTATATTGAATGTTATTTACTAGTAAGATATTAAACTCGACGGATGATTTAAGCAAAACATAAGCCTCTCGCAAAACTGCCTATTTGACTTTTGGTCTTACCGTATGACATTGACCTTGAACCGCTACGGCCGCTAGTTTTGCACTTCGTCTCAATGCAATAAACATCTTTAAATCCTTCCAGGGGGTAACAATCAGGACCGGGCATGATATGTGGACGGACAGACAAACCGACAGACGGACAGACTATGAATGTGAAAGCTCCAAAACATCAGAAAAGGATTCAAAACACAAATAGTTGTATTCACATGTACTTACGAGTCATCATGAACGTTTTTAGGCGATAACATGTTTGGATAAGCGATCAAGACAATTGGAAATATTTAAATGTTAACCCTTATCCTGCTACATGCGGCTCTGACATTGTGCACTGTTCAGTCCTAGACAAATTATTGGCTTAAGAAGCGAATTCTTGTAACAGTTTAAGTAGTTAACTGCTGTTTAACGACTCCTTAATTCCCTTGATGGCGATTATCACGCAGGTTTTGGTTAAAGAAATTCTGTATCTTAGACATTAGTGACATAACAATCATTGTCCTTCTTTTTCCTTGACAGTGTTGATTGGTTTGGGAGAAAATTGGTGCACTTGCCCCAAAATACTTAAAAGGGATATTGTCATTTGCATTTTATTACCGTACTAATTATGTTGGATTCAACATCGCAAACGATGGGTATGACTATGTTTACGTCCATAACGTTAGATATACCGTTTATTTATGAACTAAAAATTCAAGGGATTTTGCCCCTGATTTCATACCAACAAATAAATTCATACACTGCTATACATACACATATACATACATATTCACATACATTCATACACTGCTATACATACACATATATGCATACATATTCACATACATTCATGCATACATACATGACACAATTTCAGTTCCAATAGTGTAGATATATTAAAAGTCAGATTTGTTTAAAACTAAAGCACATGATGGTTCTAAAATTGCAGTATCATAAATTTGATTTACATTTCCAATCAACACTTACAATGCAACATTTCCCATCAACACTTACAATGCAACCTTTCCCATCAACACTTACAATGCAACCTTTCCCATCAACACTTACAATGCAACCTTTCCCATCAACACTTACAAAGCAACCTTTCCCATCAACACTTTCAATGCAACCTTTCCCATCAACACTTACAATGCAACCTTTCCCATCAACACTTACAATGCAACCTTTCCCAACAACACTTACAACGCAACCTTTCCCAACAACACTTACAATGCAACCTTTCCCATCAACACTTACAATGCAACCTTTCCCATCAACACTTACAATGCAACCTTTCCCATCAACACTTACAATGCAACCTTTCCCATCAACACTTACAATGCAACCTTTCCCAACAACACTTACAACGCAACCTTTCCCAACAACACTTACAATGCAACCTTTCCCATCAACACTTACAATGCAACCTTTCCCATCAACACTTACAATGCAACCTTTCCCAACAACACTTACAACGCAACCTTTCCCAACAACACTTACAATGCAACCTTTCCCATCAACACTTACAATGCAACCTTTCCCATCAACACTTACAATGCAACCTTTCCCATCAACACTTACAATGCAACCTTTCCCATCAACACTTACAACGCAACCTTTCCCAACAACACTTACAATGCAACCTTTCCCATCAACACTTACAATGCAACCTTTCCCAACAACACTTACAATGCAACCTTTCCCATCAACACTTACAATGCAACCTTTCCCATCAACACTTACAACGCAACCTTTCCCAACAACACTTACAATGCAACCTTTCCCATCAACACTTACAATGCAACCTTTCCCATCAACACTTACAATGCAACCTTTCCCATCAACACTTACAATGCAACCTTTTCCATCAACACTTACAATGCAACCTTTCCCATCAACACTTACAATGCAACCTTTTCCATCAACACTTACAATGCAACCTTTTCCATCAACACTTACAATGCAACCTTTCCCATCAACACTTACAATGCAACCTTTTCCATCAACACTTACAATGCAACCTTTTCCATCAACACTTACAATGCAACCTTTTCCATCAACATTTCTACATACTCATTAAGATCCACCACCCACAATGACATAGAACCCTTTTCCTTTAAATCAATTTATGGTAAATAAATATTATCTTTTTATGCTCGTGAGGTGTGGAGTTCTATTCCTGTAAATATACGATGTCTGTCTATTACAGAAACATTTAAAAATAATTATAGGATCTAGTTAATACTTATTTAATAATATTTCATTCATGTATGTGTCTTATGTGAGGTGTTTGTTGTTGTTTTATTTTATTTTTATTTCCGATCTTCTTATCTTTTTTAGTTTTTAATAAATTTGTGTGTGTGTAAATGCTTGTTTGTTTGTGCGTGTTTATCTTGTTAATATATGTAGTAAGCCTTATTGAAAATAAGATATACAATTTATTGTTAACCTTAATATGGTACATTCTGAAAATAAAGAATTTATTATTAATATCATTATACCAGTCTAGCTACACGACTAGATACTGTGACACGACTAGATACTGTGACACGACTAGATACTGTGACACGACTAGATACTGTGACACGACTAGATACTGTGACACGACTAGATACTGTGACACGACTAGATACTGTGACACGACTAGATACTGTGACACGACTAGATACTGTGACACGACTAGATGCTGTGACACGACTAGATACTGTGACACGACTAGATACTGTGACACGACTAGATAATGTGTTATCAGCTACATACTAGGTTTCTATTGTTTAACTAGATCTTATTGAAGTCTGGGTTTGTTGACTTTGATTACGTTTGAAACACAAAGGGACATTATTTCATAACACATGAGTAGTTACTGGAGTCGCTATGTACGGGAGTTGTCTCCTCTAAAATATAGCAAAACAAAGGGTCTGTATAAAGACTAACGTTACAAACATCGTGATTTGTACACACATTAGAACTGATTTCAAACATATGGTCTTATATCGACAATACCTCCATGTTCTAAATACATGTCTGTAGTTTACAAATACGAGTATTTGGTTAACAGGTGAACACTGAATCACATGCACAGTATTACCAATCCTAACATTTACATCAAATAGGAGTAAGAAAATCAATGTCACAATAATCTTTTTAGTTTATAAATATGAATTATTTTCATGTTAAAGGAAGACAAAGAAAACGATTGCAGATCAGTAATGAACGTGCTAATGGTTAGAGCTGGTTCGTTAAATGCATCCATATGCACAGAACGATCATTAAAAGTCCATTACAACAAATCCTAATGCATTTATCTGAGGACAAGCTGGGTCATAGAAGTCAGTCTAGATAACCACGATCATACTCAGACAATTTCTATCGGCATACAGTATAACACAGCATCATTTCTTTGAAATATTTTCACTTCTTACCAAGCATATACCTTTGTATGTGTTTGTATTTTACTTCTTGACGGAAGCCAGCCAAAACGGCGGTTCGAGGAAAGTTCGAACCATATTGGTGGACATTTCTCCAATTGAAAACATTTTATATTCCAACTTCATAAATATGCTTGCTGTTGAACATTTGAACTAATCGTATTTAAGTTATATTATTATTTTCCTATTTCATTAAGTATATAGGCGAATTTTGTTTGTAGTAGGGAACACAATGTTTGATTTTGAGTGTAAATCATATCGGATTTAGTTTTGCTGAAAACAAAGATCGACAGAACTTGATCACAACAAACGCTGTGCAATTCTTTCCAGCGACATTCAAACATCATTATAGCATAGGTACATCAAAATAAAATCATATTGATTTCACCAGTGACGTCATCATTGTTTACGAACAGAAATGTCAATGTTACATGACAATAACCCTTGATAAGTTAACCTAGATATGTTGTTGACACCAAATATTTAGCCTACTTATGAATGGACTGATCATGTTTAGAATATCATAACATATACCAAACGAACTCTGAAATTAAGACTATGTCTGACTTAACCTTACATTACAAGATTGTGTATGATTGTAAGATTACATGATTGTGTATGATTGTAAGATTACATGATTGTGTATGATTGTAAGATTACATGATAGTGTATGATTGTAAGATTACATGATAGTGTATGATTGTAAGATTACATGATAGTGTATGATTGTAAGATTACATGAGTGTGTATGATTGTAAGATTACATGATTGTGTATGATTGTAAGACTACATGATTGTGTATGATTGTAAGATTACATGATAGTGTATGATTGTAAGATTACATGATAGTGTATGATTGTAAGATTACATGATAGTGTATGATTGTAAGATTACATGATAGTGTATGATTGTAAGACTACATGATTGTGTATGATTGTAAGATTACATGATAGTGTATGATTGTAAGATTACATGAGTGTGTATGATTGTAAGATTACATGAGTGTGTATGATTGTAAGACTACATGATTGTGTATGATTGTAAGATTACATGATTGTGTATGATTGTAAGACTACATGATTGTGTATGATTGTAAGATTACATGATTGTGTATGATTGTAAGATTACATGATTGTGTATGATTTTATTTTTAGATTACATGATTGTGTAGTTACGATTTATGAATAAAACAAATAATACATTTGATCAATTATTGAATTACTAAAGGTGTTCACTAGAAATGACAAGAATATCGCTAAATATATGCTTTCATCATTTTCAGACAGTTGTTTAATACGTTCAGTAATCATTGACCACCAATGTGGTATTACATATCGTATCCCTTCTAAGATGGCTAAATGGTAGTTTCAAACCACCATTTTGCAAGACCTTTTGCTAGTTTGATATTCACATGTTTCAAAACTGAAAGTATCTGAATTTAGACAAAAAAAACGATAAAATGCATTTTGACTGATTAGCGCGTTTTTTTCTCATTTTTAAGTTCGATAACGATCATGGCATGAGATTTATTGTGACATTAGGTTTCATAACTTAAAACACTTTTCATACGTGTTTTCCTATTAGAAATGGTTGCATTCAACAGTGTATGCCTTCAGTGACACCAAAGTTTCTTGGAAGAAAGTAAGGAGTTGAATGGCTTAGTTATTTTCATTTATGTCAAATTCGGTAAAACAAAAATATTTTCGTCGGTTAGCATGTCATTCCTTATCAAATATGTAAAAAGCCATTAATTGCACAAATGTAATGTCGCTTTAATTGTTAGCATTGTTAGCATGTCCATTTTATATCTTATGTATAGGTAGGTTGAGTCGTACAAAGGTAAAAACATAAATTATGTCTATCTACTATTCAATAGAAATACGCATTGTAGAGATAAGTCGACAAAGAAGTGAATACATATATCATATACATACATAATGCAGCTTATTACTCCACGTTTCCTTTGTCATACTATATTTAAATGCATTTATAAATACATAACTGTTGCCTTGGATTCACTGCTTTTTTGGTACAATGTTTATACATATAAATATAGCTCTATAGAGGATAATGAATGAGTGTTGTACTAGTATTAAAAATCCACATCTATCAGACTCGAATCGCTATCAAGTGTGCAGAATCTAGTTCATTTTCATTGATATACGACTGAGCTCTTCGGAGAAAGATAAATATGTTGATTTAAGTTCCTGTGTACACTGATGATGTGTTGATGTCGTCTGAAACACGAATCGTTTGAGACGGAATAAACTTACTGTACTGAATAGGTATGTTGGGAGAATTTTGCTTGACATGCTGATCGTAGATTTTTCATAATTTGCATGGAAACATCATATTTATTTTTGAGTTTGCTGCAGCGTTCATGAGCTTTATTTAATACATCAAAAGTTGGCGATGTGGATATTTTTTATCATTACTCGTTTTGTTAATTGTGAACAATCAGCGTATGAACTTCATTTTGAGTTTTCCGCTCATTTGCACATTATATGCACACTGTGCCATATGATATTTATGGCATCGTAGAAACATGCACGGGTACGTGATAAATTCTGATATTATTAATGTTGCCATTGACCATACATCGCAAATGTTCAATTATTGTAAATATTTGTTAATAGTGTCACAAGGGAGACAACGCGGAAACATAGAAAATACAATATTACACCTTGATATTAGGGTCGCCAGTTGGATCAACTCATATAACCTCCTCTATAGACCGACCATAACAGAATGTGGATGTTTTAAATCATTTTACTATTCTAAGTAAACTCCGCTATGTTTCATGCATTGATAACACAAATAATTTTGTTGCATTCTATTTGTCTGTGATATGTGTTAGATTATATTTGTTTGTGATATGTGTAAGATTCTATTGTTTGTGATATGTGTTAGATTCTATTTGTCTGTGATATGTGTAAGCTTTTATTTGTCTGTGATATGTGTAAGATTCTATTTGTTTGTGATATGTGTTAGATTATATTTGTTTGCGATATGTGTAAGCTTTTATTTGTCTGTGATATGTGTAAGCTTATATTTGTTTGTGATATGTGTAAGCTTTTATTTGTCTGTGATATGTGTAAGATTCTATTTGTTTGTGATATGTGTTAGATTATATTTTTTGTTTGCGATATGTGTTAGATTATATTTGTTTTCGATATGTGTAAGCTTCTCTTTGTCTGTGATATGTGTAAGATTCTATTTGTCTGTGATATGTGTAAGCTTTTATTTGTCTGTGATATGTGTAAGATTCTATTTGTCTGTGATATGTGTAAGCTTCTATTTGTCTGTGATATGTGTAAGATTATATTTGTTTGCGATATGTGTAAGCTTCTATTTGTCTGTGATATGTGTAAGATTCTATTTGTTTGCGATATGTGTAAGCTTCTATTTGTCTGTGATATGTGTAATATTCTATTTGTTTGTGATATGTGTTAGATTATATTTGTTTGCGATATGTGTTAGATTATATTTGTTTTCGATATGTGTAAGCTTCTCTTTGTCTGTGATATGTGTAAGATTCTATTTGACTGTGATATGTGTAAGATTCTATTTGTTTGCGATATGGGTAAGATTCTATTTGTCTGTGATATGTGTAAGATTCTTTTTGTCTGTGATATGTGTTAGATTCTATTTGTCTGTGATATGTGTAAGATTCTATTTGTTTGCGATATATGTAAGATTCTATTTGTCTGTGATATGTGTAAGATTCTATTTGTCAGTGATATGTGTAAGATTCTATTTGCCTGTGATATGTGTAAGATTCTATTTGTCTGTGATATGTGTAAGATAATATTTGTCTGTGATACGTGTAAGCTTCTCCTTGTCTGTGATATGTGTAAGCATCTCCTTGTCTGTGATATGTGTAAGCTTCTCTTTGTTTGTGATATGTGTAAGCTTCTCTTTGTTTGTGATATGTGTAAGCTTCTCTTTGTTTGTGATATGTGTAAGCTTCTCTTTGTCTGTGATATGTGTAAGCTTCTCTTTGTCTGTGATATGTGTAAGCTTCTCTTTGTTTGTGATATGTGTAAGCTTCTCTTTGTTTGTGATATGTGTAAGCTTCTCTTTGTCTGTGATATGTGTAAGCTTCTCTTTGTCTGTGATATGTGTAAGCTTCTCTTTGTTTGTGATATGTGTTAGATTATATTTGTTTGCGATATGTGTTAGATTATATTTGTTTTCGATATGTGTAAGCTTCTCTTTGTCTGTGATATGTGTAAGATTATATTTGACTGTGATATGTGTAAGATTCTATTTGACTGTGATATGTGTAAGCTTTTCTTTGTCTGTGATATGTGTAAGCTTCTCTTTGTCTGTGATATGTGTAAGCTTCTCTTTGTTTGTGATATGTGTTAGATTATATTTGTTTGCGATATGTGTTAGATTATATTTGTTTTCGATATGTGTAAGCTTCTCTTTGTCTGTGATATGTGTAAGATTCTCTTTGTCTGTGATATGTGTAAGATTCTATTTGACTGTGATATGTGTAAGATTCTATTTGTTTGCGATATGTGTAAGATTCTATTTGTTTGCGATATGTGTAAGATTCTATTTGTCTGTGATATGTGTAAGATTCTTTTTGTCTGTGATATGTGTAAGCTTCTCTTTGTCTGTGATACGTGTAAGCTTCTCCTTGTCTGTGATATGTGTAAGCATCTCCTTGTCTGTGATATGTGTAAGCTTCTCTTTGTTTGTGATATGTGTAAGCTTCTCTTTGTTTGTGATATGTGTAAGCTTCTCTTTGTTTGTGATATGTGTAAGCTTCTCCTTGCCTCTGATATGTGTAAGCTTCTCTTTGTTTGTGATATGTGTAAGCTTCTCCTTGGCTGTGATATGTGTAAGCCTCTCCTTGTCTGTGCTATATTTAAGCTTCTCTTTGTTTGTGATACGTGTAAGCTTCTCCTTGTCTGTGATTTGTGTAAGCTTCTCCTTGTCTGTGATATGTGTAAGCTTCTCTTTGTCTGTGATATGTGTAAGCTTCTCTTTGTTTGTGATATGTGTAAGCTTCTCTTTGTCTGTGATATGTGTAAGCTTCTCTTTGTCTGTGATATGTGTAAGCTTCTCCTTGTCTGTGATATGTGTAAGCTTCTCCTTGTCTGTGATATGTGTAAGCTTCTCTTTGTCTGTGATATGTGTAAGCTTCTCCTTGTCTGTGATATGTGTAAGCTTCTCTTTGTCTGTGATATGTGCAAGCTTCTCCTTGTCTGTGATATGTGTAAGATTCTCTTTGTTTGTGATATGTGTAAGCTTCTCTTTGTCTGTGATATGTGTAAGCTTTTCCTTGTCTGTGATATGTGTAAGTTAATATTTGTTTGTGATATGTGTTAGATTATATTTGTTTGCGATATGTGTAAGCTTCTCCTTGTCTGTGATATGTGTAAGATTATATTTGTTTGTGATATGTGTAAGCTTCTCCTTGTCTGTGATATGTGTAAGCTTCTCCTTGTCTGTGATATGTGTAAGCTTCTCTTTGTCTGTGATATGTGTAAGCTTATCCTTGTCTGTGATATGTGTAAGCTTCTATTTGTCTGTGATATGTGTAAGCTTCTCCTTGTCTGTGATATTTGTAAGCTTCTCTTTGTCTGTGATATGTGTAAGCTTCTCCTTGTCTGTGATATGTGTAAGATTCTCTTTGTTTGTGATATGTGTAAGCTTCTCTTTGTCTGTGATATGTGTAAGCTTCTCCTTGTCTGTGATATGTGTAAGCTTCTCTTTGTTTGTGATATGTGTTAGATTATATTTGTTTGCGATATGTGTAAGCTTCTCTTTGTCTGTGATATGTGTAAGCTTCTATTTGTCTGTGATATGTGTAAGCTTCTCCTTGTCTGTGATATGTGTAAGCTTCTATTTGTCTGTGATATGTGTAAGCTTCTATTTGTCTGTGATATGTGTAAGCTTCTCGTTGTATGTGATATTTGTAAGCTTCTATTTGTCTGTGATATGTGTAAGCTTCTCTTTGTCTGTGATATGTGTAAGCTTCTCTTTGTCTGTGATATGCGTAAGCTTCTCTATGTATGTGATATGTGTAAGCCTCTGTTGTCTGTGATATGTGTAAGCTTCTCTTTGTCTGTGATATGTGTAAGCTTCTCTTTGTCTGTGATATGTGTAAGCTTCTCTTTGTCTGTGATATGTGTAAGCTTCTCTTTGTCTGTGATATATGTAAGATTCTATTTGTCTGTGATATGTGTAAGCTTCTCTTTGTCTGTGATATGTGTAAGCTTCTCTTTGTCTGTGATATGTGTAAGCTTCTCTTTGTCTGTGATATGTGTTAGATTATATTTGTCTGTAATATGTGTAAGATTCTATTTGTCTGTGATATGTGTAAGATTATATTTGTCTGTAATATGTGTAAGATTCTATTTGTCTGTGATATGTGTAAGATTCTCTTTGTCTGTGATATGTGTAAGATTCTATTTGTCTGAATAGGGAAGTGATAACATACCCGTAGCGTCGGCATACTGATCATATGTCTGGATCCAAAAAATCTCCTCAATTGAGGTGCCCACCTGGGGTGGAAGCCACCTCCCGTAAAGAGGATCCGGGGATCTCCTTCCAAAATTTAACATGTGCATGAAATAATGGCCTCTGGTGCACTTCGGGGTTTAAATTATGAGGACCCATTAATGAGATTTCCACAAGTATAATATTGTTAAAAGTATGATGCAACCAATTCACACCATCATTTTAACAAATTCCAGAGGACAGTCTCTCCTGTATATACCAATAGTTAGCCTTAAGTAAAAAAACTTGTCACTATTGAATTATAAATTTATAAGCCATTTCGTCATAGACTGTGAGCTTTGTTTGTTAATTAAGTTTAACATGCTGATTTGGCAGCTGTTGATACTTTTTCTAATGTCCCAAATGAACATGATAAAGGAGAATACTTGTAAGTGCATTAATAAACTAGTAAACCGCCTATATACCTAAACTACAAACATGTTTGTTGGCTCCGTGAATATAATTAATGTTTTGATTATCTAGGACATAAAATAATTGTCAACGACAATAACTGAAGTGGTAGAGCATCGACCACAAGCAGCTGCCAACTTCTCCACATGCAAGACATTACCGTAGCCATGAGACTTATTTAAATTTAATCGAAAACATTTCTGTTACATTCAGTTCCTTATAGATGGCGTTACTAATTTGGAAGTATCATACGCGTAGTTAGATACCAAGCGCTTAATTCTTCAATATATCTGATACACTTAACACTGAACTCGGTCATCAAGAAAATAAAAATTGGAACCTTTCTACTAATTACATTGTTATGAATCATCAATCAGATTTCTACGATAAGTTTTACTTTATTCTCACTCTTGCTATAATCACATCAGAATCTCCTTACATGGAGACTCAATCAGTATAACAAGAGAGCGATCGATGGATAGCACCAATATCGCCGTAATGTATGTGTCCTAATGCGTGCATTGGCATCCAAGGAAGAAATGCGATCATATTTTAACGGACAGTGACTTATGTGATGTCATGTGTTTAAGGAATGAAAGTAATAGTCAACAGACATTAATATTTGAAGTACACAGTGACCTTAATCTGAAAACAAACCATTAACAGTATTAACATGAAGCTCCAACACACAAACCATTGACAGTATTAACATGAATCTCCCACACACAAACCATTAACTGTATTAACATGAATCTCCCACACACAAACCATTAACTGTATTAACATGAATCTCCCACACACAAACCATTGACTGTATTAACATGAATCTCCCACACACAAACCATTAACAGTATTAACATGAATCTCCCACACACAAACCATTGACTGTATTAACATGAATCTCCCACACACAAATCATTAACAGTATTAACATGAATCTCCCACACACAAACCATGGACAGTATTAACATGAAGCTCCAGCACACAAACCATTGACAGTATTAACATGAATCTCCCAAACACAAATCATTAACAGTATTAACATGAAGCTCCAACACACAAACCATTCACAGTATTAACATGAATCTCCCACACACAAACCATTGGCAGTATTAACATGAATCTCCCAAACACAAATCATTAACAGTATTAACATGAATCTCCAACACACAAACCATTAACAGTATTAACATGAATCTCCCACACACAAACCATTGACAGTATTAACATGCATCTCCCACACACAAACCATTGACAGTATTAACATGAATCTCCCAAACACAAATCATTAACAGTATTAACATGAATCTCCCACACACAAACCATTAACAGTATTAACATGAATCTCCCAAACACAAATCATTAACAGTATTAACATGAATCTCCCATACACAAACCATTGACAGTATTAACATGAATCTCCCACACACAAACCATTGACAGTATTAACATGAATCTCCCAAACACAAATCATTAACAGTATTAACATGAATCTCCCACACACAAACCATTAACAGTATTAACATGAATCTCCCACACACAAACCATTAACAGTATTAACATGAATCTCCCACATACAAACCATTAACAGCATTAACATGAATCTCCCACATACAAACTATTAACAGTACTACCATGAATCTCCCGCATACAAACCATTAACAGTATTAACATGAATCTCCAACACACAAACCAATAACAGAATTAAAATGAATCTCCCACACAAAAACCATTAACTGTATTAACATGAATCTCCCACATACGAAACATTTAAAGTATTAACATGAATCTCCTACATACAAACCATTAACAGTATTAACATGAATCTTCGACACACAAATCATTAACAGTATAATATGAATCTCCCAAACACAAACCATTAACAGTATTAACATGACTCACCCACATACAAACCATTAACAGTTTTAACATGAATCTTCCACACACCAACCCTTTTACAGTATTAGGATGAATCTTCCACATACAAACCATTAACAGTATTAACATGAATCTCCCACACACAAACCATTAACAGTATTAACATGAATCTTCCACACACAAACTATTAATAGTATTAACATGAATCTCCAACACACAAACCATTAACAGTATTAGCATGAATCTCCAACACACAAACCATTAACAGTATTAGCATGAATCTCCAACACACAAACCATTGACAGTATTAGCATGAATCTCCAACACACAAACCATTAACAGTATTAGCATGAATCTCCAACACACAAACCATTAACAGTATTAGCATGAATCTCCAACACACAAACCATTAACAGTATTAGCATGAATCTCCAACACACAAACCATTAACAGTATTAGCATGAATCTTCCACACACAACTCGTAGGGTGACACCGGATAAGTCAGGATATTGCTTTAAATGTGACAGATTGATCTAATGTAAGTGAAGTGACACAGATAGGCGAATATTAAATTAGATACAGGTTAGTGATGATTAAATTTTGTGAAGACACTCAGACATTTTTCCCGACCGACCAGTAACTCTTTCATCAGTGAGAGAACTACGAATGATAACTCAGTATGTGAGACTGGTTCTGAACATGTCAGGAAATGATGATAATGGATAGCATAATTATCATCCTGAACATTATACCTGAACTAGGATAAAAGTTGGGTTATGTCCAATTCATTTTTAATTATGTTGTTAACTAGTTAAGTTTCTAGTTAACGACATAAGTATGTAGTTAACTAGATATTTATCGCGTTAATACTTAGCACTTAACTATTAGAACGTACTCACTTGCATTTCTTAAAGAACCTTCTAGGAGTTAAGATATCTACACAAAACAGTTTTATATATGGGGAATTTGGGCGTAAGCCTTTAAAAATCATGAGAATGGTAAATATAATACGCTTTTGGCTGAAAATTACAAGTGTTTGTAATGATGAAAGAAAATATATAAAATTTATCTATAAAATGATGTTAAATGATAATGTGTTGTTACCACATGAAAGCAATTGGGCATGTCAAGTAAAACAGCTGTTAGAAAACTTGGGTTTCTATGAAGTTTGGCTATACCAAGGAGTGAATAATGTAGAATATTTCTTAAACATTTTCAAACAAAGAGCTAATGATGTATTTATTCAAGACTGGAGAGGACAACTTAACAATTCGACAAGAGCTAGCTCATATGTATTATTTTCTGAATTCGGTTTTAAACAATATTTAGATTTTGTAAAAATTCGTAAGTTCAGAATTGCTCTATCTAGACTACGCGTATCGTCTCACAGATTAGAAATTGAGACAGGTAGATGGCATAAACCTCATAAAATTCCAAGGCCCGAACGCAAATGTCAACTATGCAACACATTAGAGGATGAATTTCATTTCACGTTATAATGTCCTTTATTCTACGATTTAAGAAAATATCTCATTAAAAGCTATTTTTGGAAAAGACCGAACATTCCTAAATTTATTGAACTAATCTCGTCCACGAACCAATCTATTGTTAAGCATTTATCGATTTATGTATTTAAGAGTTTTGAAAGACGAGATAACGTATGTTATCTTAACTAACCTTTCTCCACTCATGTTCTGTACTGTAGATTACTAAACCTTTTCAAAACGTTGTAGTACTATTATTGATACAAATCAGATATATTCAATGTTATTACGACTGTTATCTTACTAGATTTATAAATGTTATTCTAGTCTGTAACTGTCATTCACCGGAATAGATCAATAATTATAATTACTATTGTACAATTTTATGCTGAATACTATATGTACTGTGCATACATGTGACTTTATACTATATTCTCTGTATTATACATGTGATTCATGGGCCAAAGGCCTACAATCTTGAAATAAACTATCTATCTATCTAAAATAGATTGTCCCTACTGGGTTTAAGTTGGTAAGTGGTGTCAGCTGTGGGCACTATCAGACAATTATTCGTGTTAAGATATTTATCTGGTATGAACGTTTATCACGATACTTATCTAGTTAACCACATAATTATCTAGTTTATTAAGTAGTTATCTAGTTTCTTTAACGCGATAATCAGCTAATTGTCTAGTTAATTAAGTAGTAATCTGGTGGCAGAAATGTGCCACCACTTAAGTGTCTAAATTTCCTTTTGAGGCGCTTTAGCATCTCTTTGCTATCATCGTATCAACCGGAAGTTTATTCAAAGTACCGCCAACCATATTCATTCGTCTCAAGAAAATAGTACATGTACATTCCTCTGATTTATTATAGATTCAATGAGCATAGTGACTGATTTGTCAGAGATATATCAATTGTAGAAGGGAATCTTGATATAAACGGGTTATCTGGATTATTTGAGTCAGTTTTGGTTTACCCGAATAATCGCGTATTAATTTCTAATAATGATCAATTAAAGTACTGAAAGTACTTTTGGTAGGTGGTTTTTGACAAATTTCAACCTCAACTCAAAGTAACCGCAATTGAAACAAATTAATTCAACATAGATTGGTGCATAATGATGAAACAATCAGTAATAACCACAACATGTAGAACCTGCTATAAAACATATGAATAAAAAGTCCTTTTTCTCTTTTGCGAAAATCCTATTTGTCCGTTTCTGAGCCGTATCCCTGTGGTTTTCTGCATGCGTTAATATTGCGGAATCGTGAGATTCACTTTTGGCAAGATGACCATTTAAGTGTATACAAGATAATTATGGTACGTGTTTTTCTATATTCCAACATTCATTAATCATTTGCAAGACGTATCTTATTGTAACAATGAGGTTAAGATGCAGCGAAAATGTGTAAAAATTCTATGTTATTTTACTGAATCTCGCATCACCAATTTTGTTTGCAAATTTCTTTATCCGTCTATCGAGTGACGCTCAGTATTCTCATATCGAAGTTCTCGAATATTACTTCAGCAACTTTACTTTGATCATTTAAGTGAATGTTATTATTAATTATTTTTATCAAAGTGCCATTTTAAACGAGTAACACTGATTGATCATGACCCAGATTTGTTCGATTATACCAACTTCGGATAGTCACAATTTTCGGATAATTTATGACAATGTTTCAAATTTGTCTATTTTAGATGACAGCGGTTTAAATCCAGTGAAGAAGATAAAGGGATAATTGATGAATTTCATCCACAATCAAGTCAACCACTTACTGCCCCAAATTGAATTATACTAGACTCCTATGATTTTTGGACTCATATTTCTTCACAGGGACGCAAATCCAAATCCAAGTGAGAACCCTGACTCCTATGTTAATGTCGCATACCAAGATGACTGGTATACCCTGTCCACTATTTTTGCCTCAGATATTTATGACAGTGGTAAAAGTCGCCTTTTCGAGAGAATAGAACATACAACATGTGACCATGCGAAAAGACGTTAAATGAATACAGAAAGCATAGATCTGTGATAAAATGTGACTTGATTCGAGATTTTGTATACATTCAGAGAGACAATGGTTATACTGGATTGTCGGAAGATAAAAAACTTTTGAATTTGTAGATGAGTATTTTTGAGAAGAAATATTACTGTATTTGTACTTGTTATTCATTGCTTTTCTATAAATGTGTACCAAAATAACTACAATGGAATGAAGGAAATAAAATTACAATATTAGATCTTTATATTGGTTTTTGATATCAAGAAAGTTGGAAGTAAAATGCTATGTCAGTCTGAGTTAATGAGGGAAAGTATTAATTAATATTTTACTACCTGTGTTGCTAGACACTCATTGAAAACAAAAAGTATGCAAGACACTGTACGTCAATTAAACATAGTATTATATACTGTCTATACGGCTTGAACAAGTTTATACACTGCATGAATGGGAGTCTTGATGCTGAAACAATTAACAGCGTAAACTTTGCGTTGTATACATAAAATTGTCATTCTTAGTATTATTTGTTGATCCCATTTAGCCCTCACAAAAACAAGTTGATGGTTATGTATGCATAATTACAAATGTATTTCAATATGTAAAGTAACAATATGTTTTTAAAGTTGAAGACTGAATCATTTCATTGAGATTTATTACTGCACTATATTCCCATCTGGAATGGGTCAGGTTACTTGAGTTCATCGTGTTAATACCTATGGAGTTAAATAACAACCAGACTGTTACACTACTTTGTTTCACTCCATACCCTTTATAATATCGACAGTGTACATTGTCAAAACTTTTAAAGGTGTCATTATGGGACAACTTTTTGGTCTATGAATTTCCTAGCGCATTAATATCTCTTTTTTTTTTCTTGAAAGTACAGTATATTTTTCAATAATAAACCAAAAACCCAGATGTCCATATTAAACTGATTATCGAAAACAGTTTAGAAGGTTTTCGAGTCTAATTCCTTTATAGAATTTTCTGGAACTATATATCGATCAAGCATGAGTGTGTGATGGGGTTAATTCCAAGAAGAGAGCGGATGGATGGCATAGGAAGATGATTATTGAAAATAATCACCTTCAAATATTATAGAAAACGTGCCCTGGAAGCGCCTTTTATGACCTTCAGTCCTTTGATTATTTTTTATACTCGTGTCAATCTAAATTCTATAATATCGAACCTTTTAACCTTTTCTTTCAACAAACTAGTCGTACCTTAATTGTTTGGGTATGTACCGTTTTGTTATGTGAAGCTCTCTTGACGTTTTCGTGTATTTATTGTTTATCAGTTAAGTCCATTTGAGAAATTACCCCACATCGCTTAGTATGCTTGTTAACACGCAAATCATCGATATAATGACATTTAACTGTCGTCATCAGGTAGTACATTACTTTGATCACAGGTCATGATTCCGTTGTTATGAACCAAATGAGAAATGTTACTTTCAGTCTCCCATGAATATATCCGTTATTTAGATACACAACACAGATTCAAATAAATGTGAGAGGTGGAATTTGACCAGTCACGAAAACGTACAATTCTGGGTCACGTTCATTCTGAGGAAATAAATTATGATGTACACGTGTTGTTAAATCAGTACAATGTATTAAACAGAATAAGCATTCGAAATCAGAATGGAAAGTTTACCGTGTTTTGCAAGTACGTGGTACCTTAGTCAACTATTTAGGGTCTTCTACCTTGTGCAATTATCCATTTCAACGTATTTCATCATAATGCTTCAAAATAACATTCTGTATATAGCCATATTGAAAAAATAACTTTGGCATCTATAAAATTTAATATAGTTCGATTTTAGGTCAGAGATGTATGTATAAATCGAACTTAAAACAATTTACTAGTATTAATAGATGTTCTACTAGATCATTTATTGAACCTTGTTGTTGTGTTTATAATACCATGATACGTGTGCTATGTTTTTTTCTTTGTATTTTCTTTTTACTGATGAAAAAGAACTGTTTGTACATCATAATAAGTAGATTGCATTATGCCTCTAAACACTCTTCATGTTAAATGATATGGAGAAGTTGTATATTTGTGATGCTATTTCTCGTTACCTTGTCACTCTTCGCTTGGATCGATAATTGTATATTGATCCGTATCTCTCTTAGATATATTTGTTATTCCATGTACATGCGCATTGTACGTACCTTACCTTATTAAGGTTTAGACAATATATTAGTACTTGGACAATATGTGCCTATTAAACCATTCTTTTTTATAATCGATGCGTAATGTTTGAAAGATTTAATCACTAGTCTCAGGAATATACTACGTGAACATTCATCATATCGCCACCTTAGCATTAAAATGGCCTATTTGCACTTTTCATACTTTCGAGAAGTTTAAAGGTTTTTAACATTTGTAACAAATTAGGGATTTAATTTATAAAGATTGCATTATGGTAATGATACAGTATTTATTCAAAGCTTCATTTACACAAATAATGCATGTGCCAATAATCAATAAGTCAATAGATATAATCAATAATGTAAATTGGTCCATTTACCGCAAATCATTTTCAAGATTTTTTTAGAATGAAAAGGTCCTATTTGTCAAATAGGCCCTTATTTCCTGAACTGATTTTATAAAATATATCGAAATAAATGCGTAAAAGGGCCTACGTGACAAATAAGTCCTTTTACTCGGAACATAAATATAGCATATATTCTATAAAAGTATACGATTGAGTCATTGTTACAGACAGTTTATGTTTTCTATTTAAACAATCAAGCATGTTTGAACATGATACATGTATATATATGTAGACTAGTGGTTTTCTGTCTCTCTGTATAAATTTAATTCATGTTTTTCACTCAGAATCAGTATCAGACTCATCTTTATCCCAACATTTTTATAAATATTATCTTGAATATACAGCGAGTGTGAAGTGAGCTAGCTGTTAAATAGATTTACCCCCATTATTATTACTGACAGTTTCAAGGTAGAATATCGTTGACGGTTATTATTTTTTCTATTTGTGTTTAAGATGTATGTTAGTGTTCATGTTATTCCCCCCCCCCCCCACCCCCTTTGCCTACTGTTGCCAGCAGTCTTGAATTGTCCGGTGATGTATTCTATTCATTAAATCCACCCAGTTGGTCCTCATTAATTCTCCTTAGTTGTCCTTCTTGATCTGCCAGGCCATTCCTTGCACCCCTCTTCCCTGGCGTATATACCCTTGTACCTCCTCAAATGTCTGCTGTTTTATAGACTGGTGTTTTCCCGGAGTTCTGTCTGGGGAATCATTGTCTTATGTTTGTGGTGTTCCCTGTAGCAACTTATTCTGTCTTGCATTTGTTGTTTGTGTTAGTGAAATGATGTTTGCAGGAATGATTCCTTTTTCACTAAGTCTTTCTTTTTGGGTAAACACCATGAAGCATAAAACATGTCAGAATCACCAACTGGCTAAACCTTTGTCCCACCTTTTACACAAGTTGGTGAATGTTGTGTGTTTATCCGCATGAAATCATTCGCTTCAGATATGAAGTTCAAAGAAAGTCATAGGGTGTTCTTAATTGCATTAGGACAGTTAGTATTTGGTCCAGTAGTAGATGTTTGAAGATTTAGATCTAGATTCTTCACAAGTACCTTGAATTTAATAACATGGTCGTATCTCAAAGGGACTGTGAGATATGTGTTGGGTTTTCTTGACATGCTTGTCACAGTATTCCTCCTGGTAGGCTCATACACATATTCTGATGTTCTATTCTTGCCTGTTATATATGGACAGAATCCCATTCCATTTGGCTATGACCGGACTTCAAATAATTTTATGGCCTTCAACTGTGGTACTTTGGTAATGTTGTACACATATGAAGTGGCAACAAATTGGTTTCTGTTTAACCTCCAAGTGTGTCGGTGAAGTATGTGATTTCATCTACAGTCCCTGTCTGTGTGATTTCTACAAAATGGTGTATTTTTTGTACAAATGAACCAAAGTAGTCCTTCATAGTCTGAAAGGGCGTAGCACATTCTAAACAACATTTCTTGACGTTCAGATTCACTAAGATAGAAACAGCGGTTTGGTCAACTAGCCACAGTATACGATAGAAACAGCGGTTTGGTCAACTAGCCACAGTATTTGATAGAAACAGCGGTTTGGTCAACTAGCCACTGTATATGATAGGAACAGCGGTTTGGTCAACTAGCCACAGTATATGATAGAAACAGCGGTTTGGTCAACTAGCCACAATATTTGATAGAAACAGCGGTTTGGTCAACTAGCCACTGTATATGATAGAAACAGCGGTTTGGTCAACTAGCCACAGTATTTGATAGAAACAACGGTTTGGTCAACTTGCCACAGTATATGATAGAAACAGCGGTTTGGTCAACTAGCCACAGTATTTGATAGAAACAGTGGTTTGGTCAACTAGCCCAAGTATATGGTAGAAACAGCGGATTAGTCAAATAGCCACAGTATATTATAGCAACAACGGTTTGGTCAACTAGCTACAGTATATGATAGAAACAGCGATTGGGTCAACTAGCTACAGTGTATGATACAAACAGCGGTTTGGTCAACTAGCCACCGTATATGATAGAAATAGCGGTTTGATCAACGAGCAACAGTATATGATTGACACCGGTTTGGTCAACTAGCCACAGTATATGATTGACACCGGTTTGGTCAACTAGCCACAGTATATGATAGCTACAGCGGTTTGGTCAACTAGCTACAGTATATGATAGAAACAGCGGTTTGGTCAACTAACCACAGTATACGATAGAAATACTGGTTTGGTCAACTAGCCACAGTGTACGATAGAAATACTGGTTTGGTCAACTAGCCACAGTGTACGATAGAAATACTGGTTTGGTCAACTAGCCACAGTGTACGATAGAAATACTGGTTTGGTCAACTAGCCACAGTGTACGATAGAAATACTGGTTTGGTCAACTAGCCACAGTGTACGATAGAAATACTGGTTTGGTCAACTAACCACAGTATACGATAGAAATACTGGTTTGGTCAACTAGCCACAGTATATGATTGACACCGGATTGGTCAACTAGCCACAGTATTTTATAGAAACAGCGGTTTGGTCAACTAGCCACAGTGTACGATAGAAATACTGGTTTGGTCAACTAGTCACAGTATACGATAGAAATACTGGTTTGGTCAACTAGTCACAGTATACGATAGAAATACTGGTTTGGTCAACTAGCCACAGTGTACGACAGAAATACGGTCGAAAAACGGCGCTAACTATAATATTACGAGACCATGAGGGATTTTCAGCAAAGTTCTTCCTTTAATTCCTGGCATTTCACAACGACAGCCAACACTGTACTCAAACAACTCAAACGATCTAATATCCAGACTAGACAACTACCAGGTGATGTGCAAACAAGACTGGAGTATAATATCAAACCTACTTCGTCACGTTATATTTAACATGTAAATCCAATCACAGTACTCTGCTAAATTCTGAACATTACTCTTACCTTGATTGATGTTATTTAGCACATTGTGTCGTCATTATAAAACTCATGACTCGAAATACATAATCTTTTCTGCAATTAAATGTTCAAACTTAATGCTGAATAAATGAAAGCAATGAATTAACCTGCGGTATGTCTTTCTATTATGAACGAGTATGTATAGGAAGGTGGGAGACTTATGCGGGTATTGCAGCAAATATATTTGTCAGATTGCCAGACAAGTATCCGCAAACGTACACAACATAAAATATGTAATCATGAGTGGAAACAGAAGTTTGTAAGAATATCACAGTTATCTTTGTTTCTAATAATAGAGCAACTTGTGAATTTAGAACCCCACATACGAGTATATACATTTAACATACTCATAAGTAGTGTACACTGATGAGCCGTATTGGTGGAACTTGTTTTTACATTACAACGAAATAACACGTAAATCGCATGTGAAGTCACTTTTCATATATTCAGATAATTATTCCTTGTACCGGATATATTTCCGGATAAAATTGTAAATTATTTTGTTTATGTTTCTACGATAATTACGTCCTTACTTTAAAGTGACACTGTTCTCTGTCAGCCATGTTCACATAATTTTAAACCTTGTGATTTTTTCAAATATTCTCTGTGGAAATGTTTCAAAATGGATCAACAGAGAAATAAAAGAACAATCACTATAACGCTTTATCATATCTCGATACAAATCTCCCTGGCTGTTATTGAAGTATGGTGAACAGTCCGTTTTATACTGATAATCAATAAACGATGAAAAAATTGTTTGAATGTCGTAATAGAAAACATTGCAGCTACGATAACTCAGTCACCATTATACAGTACATGTATGTGTTTTATACTCTTATTAAGGGAAATGCAGCGGTCAATAGGCATATGGACGGACACCAGGTCCGAACGATGTGGGTCCGAATCCCGCCTTGGACAGCCCCAGAAGTTAACCTGAGTACTGGTTAGTAAACCAGGAAGTAGGCGACGAGATAGATTAGTAAACATTTCGAGAACTTGTAAAATGAATAAATTTAAAAAAAGAAAACACGAGCTATAAACATTGTCAACAGTAGCAAACTTTTCATTTAAGTAATGTTTATGTATATTTCTCGGTGACAAAGGTGTGTCGACGTTAAGGTATATTACTTTGAAGGATTAAAATGGTTTTTAACCATGGTCGTTTTGTTGTTGTTCAGTAATACGGCCAGTGACAGAACTTATTGAATGCCCTTCGTAATGCAAAATTGGTGCAATATAACATTGGTATTACCTTGTATAAGTCGGGTTTAAAGTCCCTCTAGAACTTATGTTAGTTTGTGTATTACACCATACTTAATATTACTTGCACTCACTTATAATTGAAGCGCCATATATTGTCGTCATCCACCAAATTGCCAAATCAAACATAAAATATACTTGTAGCTGATCACCCTCCATTCTTCATTAAGTTAGGCTTCATTTTCAATTATCGACAAACAAGTTCCATTTTACCACAAGAAAACATTCCAAGTAAACCAATCGAATAATAGCATCTTCGTTTTACATAAAATAGTTGAATGCCTACTTCTCTGAAAGTCTTTTGTTGACTGTAACTTTTATCACAAACATTATCATTCCATTTTATGTTGTTTTAGTAGAGTTTTAAACATTCGAACAAGTCGAGATAATTGACCAGACGTTAATGCCATGGCTTTGATTCACACAATGAAAACTGCAACTTCTTAAAGCCTAATGACGTGTGTAGTAAACTAACCACTTTTTATTGATTTGTAATTTAAATGTTCATGTGTGTAGATATAGGACAGTCCAGTATAGCCAAGACTTTGTGAAGATTAAAGACATTAGACACAGCATTGTTTACGCATATGTGTAATTAGTTTAATTACTGAACACTAAATTGTTTGAAAACCTAAACCCAGCGCGCATCTCACATTGACGAAGAAATATTTATATATACATTAACACCCAAACTCGATTCAACACCAGACATAGTTTAACTGTAAGCCGGTGTTTTTATCAAATATTTGTGATTACATTCTTCCACCTTGTAAACTGACTGTAGTTTTGTACACAAGTGTCTACGTTAACAGTCACATAATGTGAATGATGTAGTCTTGTCTCCCAGTGTCTACGTTAACAGTCACCTTCTGTGAATGATGTAGTTTTGTACACTAGTGTCTACGTTAACAGCTACCTACTGTGAATGATGTAGTTTTGTACCTCAGTGTCTACGTTAACAGTCACCTTCAGTGAATGATGTAGTTTTGTACACCAGTGTCTATGTAACAGTAACATACTGTGAATGATGTAGTTTTGTACACCAGTGTCTACGTTAACAGTTACCTGCTGTGAATGATGTAGTTTTGTACACCAGTGTCTATGTAACAGTAACATACTGTGAATGATGTAGTTTTGTACACCAGTGTCTACGTTAACAGTTACCTACTGTGAATGATGTAGTTTTGTACACTAGTGTCTACGTTAACAGCTACCTACTGTGAATGATGTAGTTTTGTACCTCAGTGTCTACGTTAACAGTTACCTTCTGTGAATGATGTAGTTTTGTACACCAGTGTCTATGTAACAGTTACATACTGTGAATGATGTAGTTTTGTACACCAGTGTCTACGTTAACAGTTACATACTGTGAATGATGTAGTTTTGTACCCCAGTGTCTACGTTAACAGTTACCTGCTGTGAATGATGTAGTTTTGTACACCAGTGTCTATGTAACAGTCACATACTGTGAATGATGTAGTTTTGTACACCAGTGTCTACGTTAACAGTTACCTGCTGTGAATGATGTAGTTTTGTACACCAGTGTCTATGTAACAGTAACATACTGTGAATGATGTAGTTTTGTACACCAGTGTCTACGTTAACAGTTACCTGCTGTGAATGATGTAGTTTTGTACACCAGTGTCTATGTAACAGTAACATACTGTGAATGATGTAGTTTTGTCTCCCAGTGTCTATGTAACAGTAACATACTGTGAATGATGTAGTTTTGTACACCAGTGTCTACGTTAACAGTTACCTGCTGTGAATGATGTAGTTTTGTACACCAGTGTCTATGTAACAGTAACATAATGTGAATGATGTAGTCTTGTCTCCCAGTGTCTATGTAACAGTAACATACTGTGAATGATGTAGTTTTGTACACCAGTGTCTACGTTAACAGTTACATAATGTGAATGATGTAGTTTTGTACACCAGTGTCTACGTTAACAGTTACATACTGGGAATGATGTAGTTTTGTACACCAGTGTCTAAGTTAACAGCTACATACTGTGAATGATGTAGTTTTGTCTCCCAGTGTCTACGTTAACAGTCACCTACTGTGAATGATGTAGTTTTGTACACCAGTGTCTACGTTAACCGTTACCTTCTGTGAATGATGTAGTCTTGTCTCCCAGTGTCTACGTTAACAGTCACATACTGTGAATGATGTAGTTTTGTACACCAGTGTCTACGTTAACAGTTACATACTGGGAATGATGTAGTTGTGTACACCAGTGTCTACGTTAACAGTTACCTGCTATGAATGATGTAGTTTTGTACACCAGTGTCTACGTTAACAGTTACATACTGGGAATGATGTAGTTTTGTACACCAGTGTCTACGTTAACAGTTACATACTGGGAATGATGTAGTTTTGTACACCAGTGTCTACGTTAACAGTCACCTGCTGTGAATGATGTAGTTTTGTCTCCCAGTGTCTACGTTAACCGTTACCTTCTGTGAATGATGTAGTTTTGTACCCCAGTGTCTACGTTAACAGTTACCTGCTGTGAATGATGTAGTTTTGTACCCCAGTGTCTACGTTAACAGTTACCTGCTGTGAATTATGTAGTTTTGTACACCAGTGTATACGTTAACAGTTACATACTGTGAATGATGTAGTTTTGTACCCCAGTGTCTACGTTAACAGTTACCTGCTGTGAATGATGTAGTTTTGTACACCAGTGTCTACGTTAACAGTTACATACTGTGAATGATGTAGTTTTATACACCAGTGTCTACGTTAACAGTTACATAATGTGAATGATGTAGTTTTGTACCTCAGTGTCTATGTTAACAGTTACATACTGTGATTAATGTAGTTTTGTACACTAGTGTCTACGTTAACAGTTACATACTGTGAATGATGTAGTTTTGTACACCAGTGTCTACGTTAACAGTTACATACTGGGAATGATGTAGTTGTGTACACCAGTGTCTACGTTAACAGTTACCTGCTATGAATGATGTAGTTTTGTACACCAGTGTCTACGTTAACAGTTACATACTGGGAATGATGTAGTTTTGTACACCAGTGTCTACGTTAACAGTTACATACTGGGAATGATGTAGTTTTGTACACCAGTGTCTACGTTAACAGTCACCTGCTGTGAATGATGTAGTTTTGTCTCCCAGTGTCTACGTTAACCGTTACCTTCTGTGAATGATGTAGTTTTGTACCCCAGTGTCTACGTTAACAGTTACCTGCTGTGAATGATGTAGTTTTGTACCCCAGTGTCTACGTTAACAGTTACCTGCTGTGAATTATGTAGTTTTGTACACCAGTGTATACGTTAACAGTTACATACTGTGAATGATGTAGTTTTGTACCCCAGTGTCTACGTTAACAGTTACCTGCTGTGAATGATGTAGTTTTGTACACCAGTGTCTACGTTAACAGTTACATACTGTGAATGATGTAGTTTTATACACCAGTGTCTACGTTAACAGTTACATAATGTGAATGATGTAGTTTTGTACCTCAGTGTCTATGTTAACAGTTACATACTGTGATTAATGTAGTTTTGTACACTAGTGTCTACGTTAACAGTTACATACTGTGAATGATGTAGTTTTGTACACCAGAGTCTACGTTAACAGTTACCTTCTGTGAATGATGTAGTTTTGTACACCAGTGTCTACGTTAACAGTTACATACTGTGAATGATGTAGTTTTGTACACCAGTGTCTACGTTAACAGTTACATACTGTGAATGATGTAGTTTTGCACACCAGTGTCTACGTTAACAGTTACATACTGTGAATAATGTAGTTTTGTACACCAGTGTCTACGTTAACAGTTACATACTGGGAATGATGTAGTTTTGTACACCAGTGTCTACGTTAACAGTTACATACTGTGATTAATGTAGTTTTGTACACCAGTGTCTACGTTAACAGCTACCTACTGTGAATGATGTAGTTTTGTACACCAGTGTCTACGTTAACCGTTATCTGCTGTGAATGATGTAGTTTTGTACACCAGTGTCTACGTTAACAGTTACATAATGTGAATGATTTAGTTTTGTACACCAGTGTCTACGTTAACAGTTACCTGCTATGAATGATGTAGTTTTGTACCCCAGTGTCTACGTTAACAGTTACCTGCTGTGAATGATGTAGTTTTGTACACCAGTGTCTATGTAACAGTTACATACTGTGAATGATGTAGTTTTGTACACCAGTGTCTACGTTAACAGTCACCTGCTGTGAATGATGTAGTTTTGTCTCCCAGTGTCTACGTTAACAGTTACATACTGTGAATGATGTAGTTTTGTACACCAGTGTCTACGTTAACAGTTACATAATGTGAATGATGTAGTTTTGTACACCAGTGTCTACGTTAACCGTTACATACTGTGAATGATGTAGTTTTGTACACCAGTGTCTACGTTAACAGTTATCTGCTGTGAATGATGTAGTTTTGTACACCAGTGTCTACGTAAACAGTTACATACTGTGAATGATGTAGTTTTGTACACCAGTGTCTACGTTAACAGTTACATACTGTGAATGATGTAGTTTTGTACACCAGTGTCTACGTTAACAGTTATCTGCTGTGAATGATATAGTTTTGTACACCAGTGTCTACGTTAACAGTTATCTGCTGTGAATGATGTAGTTTTGTACACAAGTGTCTACGTTAACAGTTATCTGCTGTGAATGATGTAGTTTTGTACACCAGTGTCTACGTTAACAGTTATCTGCTGTGAATGATGTAGTTTTGTACACCAGTGTCTACGTTAACAGTTACATACTGTGAATGACGTAGTTTTGTACACCAGTGTCTACGTTAACCGTTACATAATGTGAATGATGTAGTTTTGTACACCAGTGTCTACGTTAACAGTTACATACTGTGAATGATGTAGTTTTGTACACAAGTGTCTACGTTAACAGTTACATACTGTGAATGATGTAGTTTTGTACACCAGAGTCTACGTTAACAGTTACATACTGTGAATGATGTAGTTTTGTACACCAGTGTCTACGTTAACAGTTACATAATGTGAATGATGTAGTCTTGTCTCACAGTGTCTATGTAACAGTTACCTTCTGTGAATGGTGTAGTTTTGTACACCAGTGTCTACGTTAACAGTTACCTACTGTGAATGATGTAGTTTTGTACACCAGTGTCTACGTTAACAGTTACCTTCTGAGAATGATGTAGTTGTGTACCCCAGTGTCTACGTTAACAGTTACCTGCTGTGAATGATGTAGTTTTGTACACCAGTGTCTACGTTAACAGTTACATACTGTGAATGATGTAGTTTTGTACACCAGTGTCTACGTTAACAGTTACATAATGTGAATGATGTAGTCTTGTCTCCCAGTGTCTATGTAACAGTTACCTTCTGTGAATGGTGTAGTTTTGTACACCAGTGTCTACGTTAACAGTTACCTACTGTGAATGATGTAGTTTTGTACACCAGTGTCTACGTTAACAGTTACCTTCTGAGAATGATGTAGTTGTGTACCCCAGTGTCTACGTTAACAGTTACCTGCTGTGAATGATGTAGTTTTGTACACCAGTGTCTACGTTAACAGTTACATACTGTGAATGATGTAGTTTTGTACACCAGTGTCTACGTTAACCGTTACATACTGTGAATGATGTAGTTTTGTACACCAGTGTCTACGTTAACAGTTACATAATGTGATTAATGTAGTTTTGTACCGCAGTGTCTACGTTAACAGTTACATAATGTGATTAATGTAGTTTTGTACCGCAGTGTCTACGTTAACAGTTACATAATGTGATTAATGTAGTTTTGTACCGCAGTGTCTACGTTAACAGTTACATAATATGATTAATGTAGTTTTGTACCGCAGTGTCTACGTTAACAGTTACATAATGTGATTAATGTAGTTTTGTACACCAGTGTCTACGTTAACAGTTACATAATGTGATTAATGTAGTTTTGTACCGCAGTGTCAATGTTAACAGTTACATAATGTGATTAATGTAGTTTTGTACACCAGTGTCTACGTTAACATTTACATAATGTGATTAATGTAGTTCTGTACCTCAGTGTCTACGTTAACAGTTACATACTGTGAATGATGTAGTTTGTACCGCAGTGTCTACGTTAACAGTTTCCTACTGTGGATGATTTACACCATAGTTTCATATCTTACATGATTGTATAAGTTATAATTAGGAGCACAAGTGACCACACACGTCAGAATTGTGATTTTACTACCTATTTTCGTGATACGTTTGCGTGACCTGTAGAGTTTTTACAACGTGTAATCAATGAGTTAACAATTAGTCTAACACAAACAATTAACCAGGTATCCTTCAAATAGCGTGCCCAACACAGTGATAGCATGCATAGGAATGCATCTTTAATCATCTTGTCCATTGTATACCGTTTCTTATCATAAAGTGCTCGACATTGTTCATTCGTTTCTAATAAAATCCTACTTGGTCAAACATATTGAGGTCACGTTATATTTCAATATGATACTCTGGTTGTCTAGCTTTTCAATTTAACATTCCCAAACAGAATTGGTGTTAAAAGCACTGAATAATACTGTATAATAGTCAACTTTACTAAATCAAAAAATGTATATATGGTATATTACGGAGCCCCTGATGTAAAAGTGTCGAATGTCACTTTAGGTGCTCCGTAGTATATACTATTTCTATTGATGGATGTGTTCAGTGTTTTAATATATAGAATACAGTCAAGTTTGCTTTTAAGACCACTCGTGAGACTTTGTGAAATCGGTTTTATTGGCGGGGTGGTAGTATTAAATGGGTTAAAGATTGTGTATTGTGGTGGTGGGGTAAGGACCGGGTCTTGGTCCTTTCTACTAGAAACAAACATGTTCTCTTCGACATAATTATATTTATCATGTCAATATCATCAATAACAAAAGTCAGTAATAATATTCATCGTCACTATCACAGAACACTGGATATGTGAAAATGAACGGCATTTGTTCTGGTGGACTGAGCAGTGTGGTCTTATTATCGGAGTGGTCGTCAGGCGGGGTTTAACTGTAATGTGTGTATCTTATTACCTGGCTTCATCAAACACATACATTGTAACACAAACACTTCTACATTAAATCCATGTTATTTTTCTGAATGCTGATATTTATATTATCATTTTCCTTATCATAGGTAATTTATTTTCCACTTTTGTAGCACAAACCACCAAGTTGTGGCGTTTTCAATTTTGCTTCGTTTGACTTAATAGAATAGAAAATGTATTCCTGATTAAATATTTCTATATTTCCCAGAGGGTCACCTTGTAAATTAAATGGATTATGTGGATTTAATAGGATTTATATCATTGAGCCTTAAGGATATGTCAATATTGTAAGGACAAAGTTGCTACCTTATAAATTAAATCATACACAATCAAATGTACAAGTACTTCAAAGAACGTTATAATAATAAATTAATAATTTATTATGTATGCAGTGGATTGGTCGGATTATGAAAATATATATTGTACTTTGTCTAGGAGTCTAAGGGTACAGGCGTATATCTCATGTATGTAGTATTTATAAACTGCGTTTATTACAACCTGCAACAATCATACAGACAGAAAAGAATGAAAGCTGACTACCATGGAAACCCAATATGTTTACCGACGAAGCGGATCCATTGCTACAAAACACTCAGAATTATAATGTACAATGCGATATCTAATACATAAATGCTTTTATGTAAAAGAGAGAGAATACGTAACTACATGGAAAGCCACATACATAAGACAATGCCGCCCCACGCAGATCTCCGGAAAAAACAACAATCCACAAAACATAAGGTACTAAAGGAGGTCAAACGGTACACATATTAAAGAACGGAGGCGCAAGGAATGGCCCAGCAGACCACAAGGAATAACTAGGAGAATCAAAGTGGACAGTAAGGGAAGGGGAGGTGGGAATTAATGGATGGAAAAGATCACAGGACAAGTCAAGACAACTGGCCTTAATAGGCCAAAAATGGGCAGGAAACAATCTGAACACTGTATAAAGTGACAGATTTGCAAAGGGGAAAGGGAAATACAAAACACATTCATAACATAAAAAGAAACAACAATCATATAGCGAATTACAGCCTTGGAACTGTCAGCATAAAATGTACCGATACAGATAACAAGGTAGCTCTATAGTTGCATTACTTTATCACAGTGTTTTGATGGTCGATGGTTTAAAGGTAGATAGTCGATAACAACATCCAAGTAATAATTTTGATAAAATTGCATGTACATGATCTCCTACAGATGTTATCTAAAATACTGCATTGTAACTTTTTATAAATGTTTCCCGAAACTGCAAAACACTAAACCGATACAAGTATTTCCTATGCTAACACTATACCGATACAAGTCTGTGCTAACACTATAACGATACAAGTCTGTGCTAACACTATACCGATACAAGTCTGTGCTAACACTATACCGATACAAGTCTGTGCTAAAACTATACCGATACAAGTCTGTGCTAACACTATACCGATAACAGTCTGTACTAACAAAATACCGATACAAGTATTTCCTATGCTAACACTATACCGATACAAGTCTGTGCTAACACTATACCGATACAAGTCTGTGCTAACACTATACCGATAAAAGTCTGTGCTAACACTATACCGATACAAGTCTGTGCTAACACTATACCGATACAAGTCTGTGCTAACACTATACCGATACAAGTCTGTGCTAACACTATACCGATACAAGTCTGTGCTAACACTATACCGATACAAGTCTGTGCTAACACTATACCGATACAAGTCTGTGCTAACACTATACCGATACAAGTCTGTGCTAACACTATACCGATACAAGTCTGTGCTAACACTATACCGATACAAGTCTGTGCTAACACTATACCGATACAAGTCTGTGCTAACACTATACCGATAACAGTCTGTACTAACAAAATACCGATAACAGTCTGTACTAACAAAATACCGATACAAGTATTTCCTATGCTAACACTATACCGATACAAGTATTTCCTATGCTAACACTACACCGATTCGAGTCTGTGCTAACACTATACCGATACAAGTCTGTGCTAACACTATACCGATACAAGTCTGTGCTAACACTATACCGATACAAGTCTGTGCTAACACTATACCGATACAAGTCTGTGCTAACACTATACCGATACAAGTCTGTGCTTACACTATACCGATACAAGTCTGTGCTAACACTATACCGATACAAGTCTGTGCTAACACTATACCGATACAAGTCTGTGCTAACACTATACCGATACAAGTCTGTGCTAACACTATACCGATACAAGTCTGTGCTAACACTATACCGATAACAGTCTGTACTAACAAAATACCGATACAAGTATTTCCTATGCTAACACTACATCGATACAAGTATTTCCTGTGCTAACACTATACCGATACAAGTATTTCCTATGTTAACACTATACCGATACAAGTATTTCCTATGCTAACACTATACCGATACAAGTCTCTGCTAACACTATACCGATACAAGTATTTCCTATGCTAACACTATTCCGATACAAGTCTCTGCTAACACTATACCGATAGAAGTATTTCCTGTGCTAACACTATACCGATACAAGTATTTCCAATGCTGACACTATACCGATACAAGTCTCTGCTAACACTATACCGATACAAGTCTGTGCTAACACTATACCGATACAAGTATTTCCAATGCTGACACTATACCGATACAAGTCTCTGCTAACACTATATCGATACAAGTCTGTGCTAACACTATACCGATACCAGTATTTCCTATGCTAACACTATACCGATACAAGTCTGTGCTAACACTATACCGATACAAGTCTGTGCTTACACTATACCGATACAAGTATTTCCAATACTGACACTATACAGATACAAGTCTGTGCTAACACTATACCGATACAAGTCTGTGCTAACACTCTACCGATACAAGTCTCTGCTAACACTATACCGATACAAGTATATCCTGTGCTAACACTATACCGATACAAGTATTTCCAATTCTGACACTATACCCAGGGAGGACTATGTGATAGGCTACAACACATAGACCCAGGGAGGGCTATGTGATAGGCCTCAACACATAGAACCAGGGAGCGCTATGTGATACGCCACACCACATAGACCCAGGGAGCGCTATGCGATAGGCCACAACACATAGACCAAGGGAGCGCTATATGATAGGCCACGACACATATACCCAGGAAGCGCTATGTGATAGGCCACAACACATAGACCCAGGAAGTGCTATAGGATATGCCACAACACATAGACCCAGGAAGCGCTATAGGATACGCCACAACACATAGACCCAGGAAGCGCTATGTGATAGGCCACAACACATAGACCCAGGAAGTGCTATAGGATAGGCCACAACACATAGACCCAGGAAGTGCTATAGGATAGGCCACAACACATAGACCCAGGAAGTGCTATAGGATACGCCACAACACATAGACCCAGGAAGTGCTATAGGATACGCCACAACACATAGACCCAGGAAGCGCTATGTGATAGGCCACAACACATAGACCCAGGTCGCGCTATAGGATAGGCCACATCACATAAACCCAGGAAGTGCTATAGGATACGCCACAACACATAGACACATGAAGCGCTATGTGATAGGCCACAACACATATACCCAGGGAGCGCTATAGGATAGGCCACAACACATAGACCCAGGAAGCGCTATAGGATAGGCCACAACACATAGACCCAGGAAGCGCTATAGGATAGGCCACAACACATAGACCCAGGAAGCGCTATGTGATAGGCCACAACACATAAACCCAGGAAGTGCTATAGGATAGGCCACAACACATAGACCCAGGAAGTGCTATAGGATAGGCCACAACACATAGACACAGGAAGCGCTATGTGATAGGCCACAACACATAGACCCAGGAAGCGCTATAGGATAGGCCACAACACATAGACCCAGGAAGCGCTATGTGATAGGCCACAACACATAGACCCAGGAAACGCTATGCGATAGGTAACAACACATTAACCAATGGAGACTGAATGATCAATGTATCACAGTACATAACATTTAGACTTCGTTGGGCATCACATACATTAAGCCTTGGTCACACCGTCACGATTTCGTATGCCGACTCGCTACGACTTGAACATTTCTGTTAATTCGCACTAAGTCCTGGTGAGTCGGGAAAGCACGCCGACAGTTTTGAACTGTTCAACATTGCCGTGTATGTCGTCCTGAGTCGCTGTGAGTCTTGGCGAGTCAAAGCGAGTCTTAATACTATTCCTGGGGAATCGTTCTGTAAGTTTAATCACGAATCACAAAGAGCTGGTACGACACTAGTACAATGCACCAAAACAACGTTTTGCATGTTATGGAGGAGATGTAATCAAACATGCCATACGATCTCATACACATGTGTCATCTCTCAGAGACAATCATTCTTAATGTTAATGGGTACACCGGGCCAGGATTTAACCGACATGTGAAGCCTAACATACCTTTCACATATATTGATGAGCGGCAAATGATCACAGACGAACATTTTAGAACATAGCTGATGGTTATTCGAATGATTTTGATGACGAGGATGACGATGTCCACAACGATGTTAATGATTTGTCGTTTTTGATGTTGTTAATTGAGGAATAAAGGAGTAGAACTAAAATAAAAAAATAGTGAATAGCTGTAAAAGTTGATATTTGATAACAGTGGATGTGGATGCGGGACGATCTGGCATATTGAAGCATTGTATACTCCTCGGACACTCTAAGAGACAGGGACTCTACAATAATGTAATACTGGTTCTCAGAACAAAAGTTTGCTAGATGTTTCTGGGTCAACACAATAATCGTTGAGTCAGTTTAATATAATGTTATACCGATAGTCATGTTAGGGTTACAAAGTAAAACACCATATGACTTTCAAACTTTAGAAAATTCAAAACTGCTTACTGTAACAAAAATAAACTCAGAAGAAATTGATAAATCCGTCAAATCGCCGGACGGCAAATTATGTATTAAGCCTAAAAGTAATTCATGTAACACTAGCACCGATTGTACAGGTAATGATAATTCCAATGTAATGGATTTAACTTTAAACTTAAGAAATAAAGGATTAAATATTGTGTCATTAAATATACAACACCTACTGCCCAAAATGGGTGAAATAAAAGTGATATTTTGCGAGAATCCATCTTTAGATATATTTGGATTTTGTGAAACGTTTTTGACTAACAAAGTCTCTGATAACGAAATATTAATAGACGGCTACCATCTAGAGAGACAAGACCGAATAAATAATAAAAAGGGTGGCGGATTAGTACTTTATCTACGGAACAACATACCATATACTCGTCTGTACCACTTAGAAAATGAAAATGTTGAATCAATGTTTATAGAGGTATAATATCCTCGAAGCAGTGCCTTCGTTATTGGTCTAATATACAGACCACCATCATCAAAATAAGTCTGGATGGACATTATAAAAATTCAGCTATTATAAATAAGTCAAAAGTATAAAGACATTTATCTGGTAGGGGATTTTAATATTAACTATGATCCCAAAAATGGATTCAAAAATACCAAATGGTGTAGTACTCTGATACAACATCCAACAAGAGTAACCAAACATAGTTCATCTATTATTGACCATATTTACTGTACCGATTCAAATTATATAAATGAAATAAACGTTCAATATGTAAGCTTAAGTGATCATTACCCAGTTGCTTTAATAGAAGGATACAACACAGTTATAAAACAAGTGCAAATGAGCACACTACAATCACCTATAGATCGTTCAAAAAGTTTGATGAAAATAGTTTTAAAAATGATATAATATATTCCAATTTAGATTGCATTGACTCTATAGGAGATTAAACTCTTCCCTGGAAATGTTTTATAATATTTTTATATCGATACTTAATAAACATACACCAATAAAAACAAAAAGAATCAAACGAGAATATCAACCTGAGTGGTATAATGATGAAATTAAACTTGCGAGGAAGCAAAGGGATTACTACCATAGAAAAACGGATTGGTCTAACTATAAATTATGGAGAATTAAAACAACGCATATGATTGAAAAATCTAAACGTGAATACTATAATAATGCTGTAAGAAATAAAACTGATTCGAAGGAGATATGGAAACATATAAAACACGTCACAAACACCGAGAAACTTAACAATATTACCCTACCAACAAACATAAAGCTTGGTGACCAAGTAATCACTGACATGCATGAGATTCTCAATGCATTTAATGACCATTTCATAAATATTTCACGCTTTCTAAATAAATCAGGTTTTGAAAAGAGATCCTTTGCTCATTTAAAACAACATTTAGATAGTAAATTGAAAACTAGGTTCTTTAATATAGAGTACATAACGATTCTGGAAGTTAAACACATCATAGATAACCTTAACCGTAAAAAGGCAACTGGTGAAGATGGAATAGGTCCAAATATTTTGAAAATATGTTCTGATCAAATTATTATTGCAATAACAAGCATTATAAACAATAGCATCGAAGCTGGTGTATTTCCTGATAGATTAAAACGAGCGTATTACCAATTTACAAAAAAAGGGTCAAAAGAAGATATGAGCAACTATAGACCGATCTCAATTCTAAACACAATTTCAAAAATATTTGAAAGACATATAGCAAATCAATTGCACAAGTACTTAAGTGAAACAAATATTTTACATGACACACAATCTGGTTTTAGAAAATCACATTCATGCCAAACGGCTCTTACGCAAATGATAGATACCTGGATGAAAGGTATCGATGATGGAGACTTGATCGGAAGTGTTTTTCTTGACTTTAAAAAAGAGTTTGACCTTGTAGATCACGAAATACTGCTTTACAAACTAGGTTTGTACCATTTTAATGACAATGCAGTTAATTTATTCAAATCATACCTTGATTGTAGACAACAATATGTGAAGATTGGTCGAAATAAATCCAACACTTCAGTTGTATTAACAGGTGTCCCTCGGGGATCTATATTGGGTCCTTTGTTATTTTTATAATGTGTTATAATTTACAGAAAAATAAGTACTATGTATGAAAGTTCTGCTCAATTTCTATCTTGATGACTGTTTCACGCAATATTTATGTGTCTATAGTATAGACGTTATTTACTTCCCCATGTATTCTATTATATGATGTCAATTTTCTCTTTTTATCTAAAATTATTTCATTTAATTAATGGAAATTAATGATCATATAGCGATTAATAGCGATGTAAACTAGCCGTTAAATCGACCTACACCCCCGCTATATTACCTGACAGTTCCAAGGCTGTAAATCGTTCTATGGTTATTATTTCTAATTTTCTATTTCTCTTTAAGTTTTTAGATGTAAGTTCCCCTTTCCGCATTAGCACTTCTTTCATCGCTCGTGATTATACATATATCACATGCTCTATGTTCTTTCCCCCATTTCGTCCTATTATTACTGATTATCTTGAATTATTAAATGATATATTCCAATCAATAATGATTTACCCCCTTTTGTCCCACTAAATTCTCCTTAGTAGTTCTTTATGGTCGTACAGACCATTCCTTGCACCCAATTCTACCATAGCACCTCCTCGATGCCTTATATTATTTCCCGGGAGTCTGTGTGGGGAGACAATGTATTGTGCATGCGGCGTCCCCTGTAATTATTTAATCTCTCTTTCATACATGTTAATGTAGATTTTGAAAATGAGTTATGATTTATTGGTTTAGCAGTATAAAAATGCTTATATTCTTTGTGTTCTCTTTATATTGTAATAATGTATGTATGTATGAAGGCCTCTTGTTAGATAAGTTTATGTATGTATGTTTTTATTTTCATAGCTTAAGGAGTTACCTTCAATAAATAAAGTTTATTATTATCATTATTATTAAGGCGGACAATGTCTGTCAATAAATACAGCATTTTTCAATACGTAAGCCATTTTGTACCATTATTCTATTTCATTGCAAATAGTATAACAGAAACAATACGTTTAAGTTAGGAAATGTCCATATAGTATATCATAATATGAAATCAATACAGAAACTTGCCATGCTGACTTGTATATTTGTACTATTTACTACCTATAAGCTTACTATAGTTGTGACCTAGAACTGTTTCCGTAATTATGGAAGTATCAATAGTACAATTAGCACAAATTTCTATGACTTGTGATACAATCAAGCAACATTTATCTACCGGTGTAAACAGTTCACTGACACTGTCTTTTGTAGTCATGAAAATCTGTTATTATGCTTGTTTTTATTACATTATTACTAAAAACAGCGCCGGCGTTCCATATACCCTTATTAGTAATCCAACATCGATTTCTCATGTGTGGCTATGTCAAAGCATTTGTCAAACTTTACTGAACATCAGATTTAAGTACATCTTAGCCACTTGGGGTAATGATTGACATACCTTCTTGTCTCCCATTTGTGTGATATAATGTTGTTTGAGCTTGTAATGTGCTAAGTCTTATTATTATATTGATAGAATGGCATGTATGTACTTTTTATAGTATGTAATGTATGTAGATGAGACTTTAATAAATATCAATAAAAAATGAAAATATTTCCCTGGAGGGTTACCTACCCTTTTACATATTACCACTGCGCAGTTAAGACGACACCCTAGCTGACTGAACTACAGTGATACATTCCAATTATTTGAAATCATGGTAAGTTAATTGAATAAAACTTGCGAAACATGCAAAGTTAAACTCAATTTGCAAAACATTAATAAACTGTTAATTTCAGGTTGCAACTCCTGTTCTTGGCGTTGGTGTTGATGCCACCATTGCCTTTCTTGCTTTTCATTTTGTTGCTTTGATGCTTATCAGTTTATCTCATTTGCTGATGTTCCTGTCAGTTTATGCGAGAAAAAATATCAAAATAAACATAAATAGGAAAATGAGGTAGGTATTCTGAAATAGCATCATTTAATCGGAATATAAAAACAAATTTGAGACGATTTCCTTGTTCTGCAAATTCCTATCAGTTCAATTACGCCGCAGGTTATACGACATATGAACGCACCATTATACAGCAGCTGTTTGGAATATGACATTTATTTAGGAAAACCGGTACAGAACATGCGCATGCGTATATAAAGATAATAAGTTTATGCAAAACAAGATTTAAATATACAAAATACGCTTTGCAAATCTACTTAAGTATTATTAGTTTGAAAAATTCAGCCATGACAGATTAAGACATCCATTTAACTTCGCTTAATTAAGGCTAATGCACAGAAATCAATGAACGTAGAATTTAATTATACGAATACCCGCATTTAAACATAAATACTCGTTTGTATATGTCAACTCAACAGTATATAGTACACTATATATATGTACATGTACAATATATCCCAATCTTTGTTTTATGTATACTTATAAACATGTATCTGCAACGACGTTTTCTCACCACAATACGTTGTATACATCCTAAATAATTGAATGATCACATAACCGCCAACATGTATTCACACATTGTGATACGTTCGACATTAACACATACAGGGGCTACTCGACAAGAACATCATGTATGTCATGCGCGGATCGAGCAATGTACACCAGGGTGATCCAGCAATGTACACCAGTGTGATCCAGCAATGTACATCAGGATGATCCAGCAATGCACACCAGGATGATCCAGCAATGTACACCAGTGTGATCCAGCAATGTACACCAGTGTGATCCAGCAATGTACACCAGTGTGATCCAGCAATGTACACCAGGATGATCCAGCAATGTACACCAGGATGATCCAGCAATGTACACCAGTGTGATCCAGCAATGTACACCAGTGTGATCCAGCAATGTACACCAGTGTGATCCAGCAATGTACACCAGTGTGATCCAGCAATGTACACCAGTGTGATCCAGCAATGTACACCAGTGTGATCCAGCAATGTACACCAGTGTGATCCAGCAATGTACACCAGTGTGATCCAGCAATGTACACCAGTGTGATCCAGCAATGTACACCAGTGTGATCCAGCAATGAACACCAGTGTGATCCAGCAATGAACACCAGGATGATCCAGCAATGTACACCAGTGTGATCCAGCAATGAACACCAGTGTGATCCAGCAATGAACACAGGTGTGATCCAGCAATGTACACCAGGGTGATCCAGCAATGTACACCAGTGTGATCCAGCAATGTACACCAGGGTGATCCAGCAATGTACACCAGGGTGATCCAGCAATGTACACCAGGGTGATCCAGCAATGTACACCAGGGTGATCCAGCAATGTACACCAGGATGATCCAGCAATGTACACCAGGGTGATCCAGCAATGTCCCCCAGGATGATCCAGCAATGAACACCAGGATGATCCAGCAATGAACACCAGGATGATTCAGCATTGTACACCAAGATGATCCATCAATGTACACCAGGATGATCCAGCAATGTACACCAGGATGATCCAGCAATGTACACCAGGATGATCCAGCAATGTACACCAGTGTGATCCAGCAATGTACACCAGGATGATCCATCAATGTACACCAGGATGATCCAGCAATGTACACCAAGATGATCCAGCAATGTACACCAGGATGATCCAGCAATGTACACCAGTGTGATCCAGCAATGTACACCAGGATGATCCAGCAATGAACACCAGTGTGATCCAGCAATGTACACCAGGAGGATCCAGCAATGTACACCAGGGTGATCCAGCAATGAACACCAGGGTGATCCAGCAATGAACACCAGGGTGATCCAGCAATGTACACCAGGGTGATCCAGCAATGTACACCAGTGTGATCCAGCAATGTACACCAGTGTGATCCAGCAATGTACACCAGGATGATCCAGCAATGTACACCAGGGTGATCCAGCAATGAACACCAGTGTGATCCAGCAATGAACACCAGTGTGATCCAGCAATGTACACCAGGGTGATCCAGCAATGTACACCAGGGTGATCCAGCAATGTACACCAGGGTGATCCAGCAATGTACACCAGGGTGATTCAGCAATGTACACCAGGGTGATCCAGCAATGTACACCAGGGTGATCCAGCAATGTACACCAGGATGATCCAGCAATGTACACCAGGGTGATCCAGCAATGTACACCAGGGTGATCCAGCAATGTACACCAGGGTGATCCAGCAATATACACCAGGGTGATTCAGCAATGAACACCAGGATGATCCAGCAATGAACACCAGGGTGATCCAGCAATGTACACCAGGGTGATCCAGCTATGAACACCAGGATGATCCAGCAATGAACACCAGGATGATCCAGCAATGTACACCAGGCTGATCGCTAATATTGCTAACATTGGTAACATTCACTATACAGTATATGTATATGAAATAATTTGAATATTTACTAAATCATATTACAAAAGTACATTTTCAAATGAAAAACATCTGAGCATGGAGACATACCTGAAGAAGTTAATGTTTAAATGTGTATTCAATAATTTAAATATAAATTTTAGTAAATTGTGACACATACCTTCTCTACAGCCATCGCCACGACAACCATTCCTTCTGTCCCCAGTGACCTTGGTCCCGAAAAAGGCACCAGTACCCCAAGCGTTGTATTTTGTCCTCCCACTATTACATTTGTAAACTTCACAATAGTTATCAAAAAGACAAATAGTAAATTCCCACGTGGCATTTCAACATACAGTAAATATTCAAACAACAGTTGAATGTTCGGTGTGGTTTTGTGCTCACGGTCAACGTGAAGGACGTGTGGCGGAATGTTTCCACTTATTATCCAAAAATATGCAATAAATCATTATATCATTTGTTCTCACCAAAAGTGAGGTATTTTGGTTCCACGTAATTGTAAGCACGCGATTCTTGTCAACTGGTGTATAATGTTCGATAAGTCATATCCTACATACGTCTCCTCACAACAATATGTGTCATTTAAACTACAAACGAAGTATAACTGCATGAATATATGTACAATATGTCCAGAACCGCATGCATCTCTGATGACAGATATTTATGTATATAATTCCGATGTCTACTTCTAAATGATTGTAGTAAGACGTTGACACTTTACATGAGTAACAAAAGATCGATATCAGTAGTGAGCACTGGTAATTTTGTGGAAATCATGCGTTGATCGATCGCCGTCATCTAGGGACACCTGTAAATGACGCGACACTTGAAAAGTTGATGACAGTTTCCAAATTTCATAACAAATATTTGAAAAACCGTATGGAATCTGAGACAAATTGAATGTAATTCGTCAGTTTGTTTCCATGAAATTTCTAACCATTTCTTGAATGACAAAATATAAAGATGCATTGTTTGAAATAGAATTGCATTAACGAGACGTGATGCTCATATGATGGATAATGAATGTTAAATATAAAACAACGAGACTGTTTTGAATCATTAATATGAACGTATTCTATTGAGAAAATGTATACTTTAATGAGGATATTCAGTGATTGAAATACGGTGAAGTACATGTATATTACGAGAGGGAATTTCACTTCTTTCGATAAAAAATGTTATTGTGAAGTTCCTCGTAAATTACGCTATATAGAAGAATTTCGGGAACTTGTCGCATGATAAATAAGTCTTAATATGAAAGAATGACAATTTCCTCAAAGTTTAAACAATAAATTCCGTTTTTTATTTCTATATACTCGGCGTTATTTGATGAATTTAAGGAATAATTAAGGTCCCGACCCCAATTTGGGAACACTGAACAATCCACAAGTAGAGCACTGATTCCCACCAGAGCTTTAACCTAATACACAAACAGACAATCCCACAAGAGCTTTAACCTAATACACAAACAGACAATCCCACCAGAGCTTTAACCTAATACACAAACAGACAATCCCACCAGAGCTTTAACCTAATACACAAACAGACAATCCCACCAGAGCTTTAACCTAACACACAAACAGACAATCCCACCAGAGCTTTAACCTAATACACAAACAGACAATCCCACCAGAGCTTTAACCTAATACACAAACAGACAATCCCACCAGAGCTTTAACCTAATACACAAACAGACAATCCCACAAGAGCTTTAACCTAATACACAAACAGACAATCCCACCAGAGCTTTAACCTAATACACAAACAGACAATCCCACAAGAGCTTTAACCTAATACACAAACATACAATCCCACCAGAGCTTTAACCTAATACACAAACAGACAATCCCACAAGAGCTTTAACCTAATACACAAACAGACAATCCCACCAGAGCTTTAACCTAATACACAAACAGACAATCCCACCAGAGCTTTAACCTAATACACAAACAGACATTATACATTATACGTTACAACCCTCCATCATGACGACAGCATATATACGTTGCAACCCTCCATCATGACGACAGCATATATACGTTGCAACCCTCCATCATGACGACAACATATATACGTTGCAACCCTCCATCATGACGACATCATATATACGCTGCACCCCTTCATCATGACGACAGCATATATACGTTGCAACCCTCCATCATGACGACAGCATATATACGTTACAACACTCCATCATGACGACAGCATATATACGTTACAACCCTCCATCATGACGACAGCATATATACGTTACAACCCTCCATCATGACGACAGCATATATACGTTACAACCCTCCATCATGACGACAGCATATATACGTTACAACCCTCCATCATGACGACAGCATATATACGTTACAACACTCCATCATGACGACAGCATATATACGTTACAACCCTCCATCATGACGACAGCATATATACGTTACAACCCTCCATCATGACGACAGCATATATACGTTACAACCCTCCATCATGACGACAGCATATATACGTTACAACCCTCCATCATGACGACAGCATATATACGTTACAACCCTCCATCATGACGACAGCATATATACGTTACAACCCTCCATCATGACGACAGCATATATACGTTACAACACTCCATCATGACGACAGCATATATACGTTACAACCCTCCATCATGACGACAGCATATATACGTTACAACACTCCATCATGACGACAGCATATATACGTTACAACACTCCATCATGACGACAGCATATATACGTAGCAACCCTCCATCATGACGACAGCATATATACGTTACAACCCTCCATCATGACGACAGCATATATACGTTACAACCCTCCATCATGACGACAGCATATATACGTAGCAACCCTCCATCATGACGACAGCATATATACGTTACAACCCTCCATCATGACGAGAGCATATATACGTTGCAACCCTCCATCATGACGACAGCATATATACGTTGCAACACTCCATCATGACGAGAGCATATATACGTTGCAACCCTCCATCATGACGAGAGCATATATACGCTGCAACCCTCCATCATGACGACAGCATATATACGTTGCAACACTCCGTCATGACGACAGCATATATACGTTGCAACACTCCGTCATGACTACAGCATATATACGTTACAACCCTCCATCATGACGACAGCATATATACGTTGCAACCCTCCATCATGACGAGAGCATATATACGCTGCAACCCTCCATCATGACGACAGCATATATACGTTGCAACCCTCCATCATGACGACAGCATATATACGCTGCAACCCTCCATCATGACGACAGCATATATACGTTGCAACACTCCGTCATGACGACAGCATATATACGTTACAACACTCCATCATGACGACAGCACATATACGCTGCAACCCTCCATCATGACGACAGCATATATACGTTGCAACCCTCCATCATGACGACAGCACATATACGTTGCAACACTCCATCATGACGACAGCACATATACGCTGCAACCCTCCATCATGACGACAGCACATATACGTTGCAACACTCCATCATGACGACAGCATATATACGTTGCAACCCTCCATCATGACGACAGCACATATACGCTGCAACCCTCCATCATGACGACAGCATATATACGTTGCAACACTCCGTCATGACGACAGCATATATACGTTACAACACTCCATCATGACGACAGCATATATACGTTGCAACCCTCCATCATGACGACAGCATATTACGTTGCAACCCTCCATCATGACGACAGCATATATACGTTGCAACCCTCCATCATGACGACAGCATATATACGTTGCAACCCTCCATCATGACGACAGCATATATACGTTGCAACCCTTCATCATGACGACAGCATATATACGTTGCAACCCTTCATCATGACGACAGCATATATACGTTGCAACCCTCCATCATGACGACAGTATATATACGTTGCAACCCTTCATCATGACGACAGCATATATACGTTGCAACCCTCCATCATGACGACAGCACATATACGTTGCAACACTCCATCATGACGACAGCACATATACGCTGCAACCCTCCATCATGACGACAGCACATATACGTTGCAACACTCCATCATGACGACAGCATATATACGTTGCAACCCTCCATCATGACGACAGCACATATACGCTGCAACCCTCCATCATGACGACAGCATATATACGTTGCAACACTCCGTCATGACGACAGCATATATACGTTACAACACTCCATCATGACGACAGCATATATACGTTGCAACCCTCCATCATGACGACAGCATATTACGTTGCAACCCTCCATCATGACGACAGCATATATACGTTGCAACCCTCCATCATGACGACAGCATATATACGTTGCAACCCTCCATCATGACGACAGCATATATACGTTGCAACCCTTCATCATGACGACAGCATATATACGTTGCAACCCTTCATCATGACGACAGCATATATACGTTGCAACCCTCCATCATGACGACAGTATATATACGTTGCAACCCTTCATCATGACGACAGCATATATACGTTACAACCCTCCATCATGACGACAGCATATATACGTTGCAACCCTCCATCATGACGACAGCATATATACGTTGCAACCCTCAATCATGACGACAGCATATATACGTTGCAACTCTCCATCATGACGACAGCATATATACGTTGCAACCCTCCATCATGACGACAGCACATATACGTTGCAACACTCCATCATGACGACAGCATATATACGTTGCAACCCTCCATCATGACGACATCATATATACGCTGCAACCCTCCAGACGACAGCATATTTACGTTACAACCCTCCATCATGACGACAGCATATATACGCTGCAACCCTCCATCATGACGACAGCATATATACGCTGCAACCCTCCATCATGACGACAGCATATATACGCTGCAACCCTCCAGACGACAGCATATTTACGTTACAACCCTCCATCATGACGACAGCATATATACGCTGCAACCCTCCATCATGACGACAGCATATATACGCTGCAACCCTCCATCATGACGACAGCATATATACGCTGCAACCCTCCATCATGACGACAGCATATTTACGTTGCAACCCTCCATCATGACGACAGCATATTTACGTTGCAACCCTCCATCATGACGACAGCATATATACGCTGCAACCCTCCATCATGACGACAGCATATATACGTTGCAACCCTCCATCATGACGAGAGCATATATACGTTGCAACCCTTCATCATGACGACAGCATATATACGTTGCAACCCTTCATCATGACGACAGCATATATACGTTGCAACCCTCCATCATGACGACAGCATATATACGTTGCAACCCTTCATCATGACGACAGCACATATACGTTACAACCCTCCATCATGACGACAGCATATATACGTTGCAACCCTTCATCATGACGACAGCATATATACGTTACAACCCTCCATCATGACGACAGCATATATACGTTGCAACCCTCCATCATGACGACAGCATATATACGTTGCAACCCTCCATCATGACGACAGCATATATACGTTGCAACACTCCGTCATGACGACAGCATATATACGTTACAACACTCCATCATGACGACAGCATATATACGTTGCAACCCTCCATCATGACGACAGCATATTACGTTGCAACCCTCCATCATGACGACAGCATATATACGTTGCAACCCTCCATCATGACGACAGCATATATACGTTGCAACCCTCCATCATGACGACAGCATATATACGTTGCAACCCTTCATCATGACGACAGCATATATACGTTGCAACCCTTCATCATGACGACAGCATATATACGTTGCAACCCTCCATCATGACGACAGTATATATACGTTGCAACCCTTCATCATGACGACAGCATATATACGTTACAACCCTCCATCATGACGACAGCATATATACGTTGCAACCCTCCATCATGACGACAGCATATATACGTTGCAACCCTCAATCATGACGACAGCATATATACGTTGCAACTCTCCATCATGACGACAGCATATATACGTTGCAACCCTCCATCATGACGACATCATATATACGCTGCAACCCTCCAGACGACAGCATATTTACGTTACAACCCTCCATCATGACGACAGCATATATACGCTGCAACCCTCCATCATGACGACAGCATATATACGCTGCAACCCTCCATCATGACGACAGCATATATACGCTGCAACCCTCCAGACGACAGCATATTTACGTTACAACCCTCCATCATGACGACAGCATATATACGCTGCAACCCTCCATCATGACGACAGCATATATACGCTGCAACCCTCCATCATGACGACAGCATATATACGCTGCAACCCTCCATCATGACGACAGCATATTTACGTTGCAACCCTCCATCATGACGACAGCATATTTACGTTGCAACCCTCCATCATGACGACAGCATATATACGCTGCAACCCTCCATCATGACGACAGCATATATACGTTGCAACCCTCCATCATGACGAGAGCATATATACGTTGCAACCCTTCATCATGACGACAGCATATATACGTTGCAACCCTTCATCATGACGACAGCATATATACGTTGCAACCCTCCATCATGACGACAGCATATATACGTTGCAACCCTTCATCATGACGACAGCATATATACGTTACAACCCTCCATCATGACGACAGCATATATACGTTGCAACCCTCCATCATGACGACAGCATATATATGTTGCAACCCTCCATCATGACGACAGCATATATACGTTGCAACCCTTCATCATGACGACAGCATATATACGTTGCAACCCTCCATCATGACGACAGCATATATACGCTGCAACCCTCCAGACGACAGCATATATACGCTGCAACCCTCCATCATGACGACAGCATATTTACGTTGCAACCCTCCATCATGACGAGAGCATATATACGTTGCAACCCTTCATCATGACGACAGCATATATACGTTGCAACCCTTCATCATGACGACAGCATATATACGTTGCAACCCTCCATCATGACGACAGCATATATACGTTGCAATCCTTCATCATGACGACAGCATATATACGTTACAACCCTCCATCATGACGACAGCATATATACGTTGCAACCCTCCATCATGACGACAGCATATATACGTTGCAACCCTCCATCATGACGACAGCATATATACGTTGCAACCCTTCATCATGACGACAGCATATATACGTTGCAACCCTCCATCATGACGACAGCATATATACGCTGCAACCCTCCAGACGACAGCACAAATACGCTGCAACCCTCCATCATGACGACAGCATATTAACGTTGCAACCCTCCATCATGACGACAGCATATATACGTTGCAACCCTCCATCATGACGACAGCATATATACGTTGCAACCCTCCATCATGACGACAGCATATATACGTTGCAACCCTCCATCATGACGACAGCATATATACGTTGCAACCCTCCATCATGACGACAGCATATATACGTTGCAACCCTCCATCATGACGACAGCATATATACGTTGCAACCCTCCATCATGACGACAGCATATATACGTTGCAACCCTCCATCATGACGACAGCATATATACGTTACAACCCTCCATCATGACGACAGCATATATACGCTGCAACCCTCCATCATGACGACAGCATATATACGCTGCAACCCTCCATCATGACGACAGCATATATACGTTGCAACCCTCCATCATGACGACAGCATATATACGTTACAACACTCCATCATGACGACAGCATATATACGTTGCAACCCTCCATCATGACGACAGCATATATACGTTGCAACCCTCCATCATGACGACAGGCAATCAAAATACTGTATGAACTGATGCACTCATTGCTCTAGAGAGCTGCTGAATGTTTAAGGGGGACGGATGAAGCCCATTTTCGACAACAACATAATAATATGTCTGTTTTAAGTGTACCACGCTTGCTTCACCAATCACCATCACCACGAGGACAATAATGCAGTTTCTACATGCTCAAGAAGAATGTTTTATTGCACATAGAGGTGGTGTTTATATCACAGCTTTCAATATATAAATGTTTAGTACTCTTAGTTTGCCGCCGTGAGTTATGTTATGCAAGGCCGCCATAAAAAAATATTTATAAATAGCACGCGGACTTGATAGAGAGCATAGCCAAGTGTACCAGCGATTTACTTGACAGCAATGTATCCAAACTATAGTTACTGTTAAAATGATATAAATTACAAATTGACTCCATTTTCAAAGAATGAGATATTTACCTTAAGTGTATGATTAGCATACTATCTGATTATCAGACATTTTAACCGTTTGCACTTTTAATGAACGCCAGTTCTTTCGCAATGCAATACATTTTGTACTTACATGACATTACGCGGATGTATTCCAGATATTATCATTTTTAAGATAACAGCATCGTTAATTGTGTTACTTGCTTTCTTATACTTACTTAATACTAAAGAAAGCATAAATCTAGTGACCTCGGATTGACATTAAGTGTTCTTAACACACATTTTGCGTTAAGGTAATTTTGAATGGAGTACAGAATATCACCTGTACACTAATTAATTATACGGTAGAACAGATCTTCGCCGAAAGGAGCTCATTTTAAAAAGACCGACTTCATTATGAGCTGTTTAGATCAAGAAAACCGACAAACCGAAAGTCTAACACTAATTATACATCACATTTTTATGTGTCGCTAATGACTTTTATACACGACATTCACTTTGTGTTTGCTTTAATCTTCTAGCAAATTTTCCAACAAGATTGTGGTAAGTGTCGAAATTGACGGAAATAATTTACCTGAGTTTCCGAATGTACGCACATTATGCCCATATCTGAGAGGTATATATGAGTTTATGTTTTAAATGGACATTTTAGACAATAAACTATAGTTAAACAATACATTAATGTGTACCTGAAGCTGATATAATTATCTAATGAACACTAGTGACGTATGTTTGATGTTAAAAACACGTTTAGCTCCATAATCTCATATAGCAATCAACATGTTTAATTGGACCAGGACTAAACACATTTCAGGGAAGGGAAAACGTAAATGTATTATGTGCTTACAGGAATGTGATACTGTGTATTATGTGCTTACATGAATGTGATACTGTGTATTATGTGCTTACAGGAATGTGATACTGTGTATTATGTGCTTACAGGAATGTCATACTGTGTATTATGTGCTTACAGGAATGTCATACTGTGTATTATGTGCTTACAGGAATGTCATACTGTGTATTATGTGCTTACAGGAATGTCATACTGTGTATTATGTGCTTACAGGAATGTCATACTGTGTATTATGTGCTTACAATAATGTGATACTGCACTGAACTCTTTTTCAGGAAGCGGGAGAGCCGCCAGCCAATGAATGCGTTTGAAGTTGACAAGAACTTTGAATAGTATTACCCTCGAGAGCAGTGATTATTTGTGTGTTATTTAATATATTATACCCGACTACGTTTCCTATATCCGGAAACTAACAGACACAGAGGAGTTTTATCCCTATCATTGAAATACATCAGTCTCAGAATTCAAAACAATTCCGACATATTAACATAATAATCAGATTTTTACAGCGCATTGAAGTTGGCGCCGCTATCGTACATCAACATTGAATAACGACCTATGTAGACTACAGAGCCAGCACTGACATCATTCGACTTATATTTTAATACATACCTATCATCGAACCCAGAGCCAGCACTGACAACATTCGACTTATATTTTAATACATACCTATCATCGAACCCAGAGCCAGCACTGACATCATTCGACTTATATTTTAATACATACCTATCATCGAACCCAGAGCTAGCACTGACATCATTCGACTTATATTTTAATACATACCTATCATCGAACCCAGAGCTACCACTGACATCAACATTCGACTTATATTTTAATACATACCTATCATCGAACCCAGAGCCAGCACTGACATCAACATTCGACTTATATTTTAATACATACCTATCATCGAACCCAGAGCCAGCACTGACATCAACATTCGACTTATATTTTAATACATACCTATCATCGAACCCAGAGCCAGCACTGACATCAACATTCGAAACCTCATTCGTTCCTCAGTGACAACATACCTTGACTTTAACATCGAGTCAGTTCGTTATTCGAGCTTTCTTAATATTTCAAAGCAGATCTAGAAACGAACACAGAGCTAGCACTGTCATCGACATTCGCACGTAACGCGGCGAATACATATCTGGAGGAGAATAACAAGTCAGCTCGTAAATAGTTATTCGAACTTTCTAAATACAAATTTATTTAAAAAAACAGACCAAGCACTGATATCACATTCGCACGGATCCGCTGTCACATGAACACTGTAGGAACATGTACGAATCACTACGAACGCAGTGCAAATGCAGTACGAATTCACAAGACATACTATGAATTCAGTGCAAAATTCGCACGAGTCATGTGCAAAACGCTCATTTCACTTATGAATCTACAAGTTCCTGAAGCATATAAGGCTTGATTCGCATGAAGTTGCGGAATACAGGCATGTCTTCTGATCTCAAATCTGCCATTATCCGCTCATATTGTACCAGCACGGGTCGTCGCAGTAGCCATGACCCGCCTTCTTCGGTTCTCTTCCACCAGTTCGGCCATGGCCAGAACACTATGTGCAATATCACCCTGAAGAGCTGTCACCATGGCCAGAACACTATGTGCAATATCACCATGAAGAGCTGTCACCATGACCAGAACACTATGTGCAATATCACCCTGAAGAGCTGTCACCATGACCAGAACACTATGTGCAATATCACCCTGAAGAGCTGTCAAACAGAAGATTGATTCTCTGCCGATCTATAATCTATAACTTGTCGAAGTCCAACACATAAATGATCATCAACTCATGTATTTATTCATCAATACATCTACGAATGTCGTACGAATAGTAGGATGTATATATAATTAGTGCACCTCATGAACCAGTACGATAGCCACACGAATGCTGTACGAATGCGCTACGAATAAGAAAGTAACTACGAATCACTACGAATGTTTTGAGCAGGTTCAAAATTGTCGTACTGTCACCACGAACCCCTCACGAATATGCCGAATTTGATACGACCCACTACGAAGTCAGTGCGAATCACTACGAAGAACCACGAAGTTAACTTCGTACTGGATTCGTATTCTAAATTCGGCTCAGTGTGTGTGGGGTCAAAATAAACCACTTACACGCATATTAACTTCATTATATGACTGCATTCTATTATTTTGTAAATCATGGAAAGAATCACATGGTTTAGTTTATGGAGTGTCAGATATATTCCATCCTCATGTATTGCTATTTAACTTCAGAATCAACAATTAAGGTTTGTTTGAAATTATGAGAAGCTTTTAAAATTCATTTTCTAGGTTATTTCCCCTAGTGATTTTATATATTTTTTTTGGAAGACGTAAGTTGGTTTGAACGAGTTGGCACATTATCACGAGCTGAAAAGTGGACTTATCACAACTGTTTTACCTAGATGGGTATATGTTTTTCTAAGAAAGCTATGCTGAGTCTCTTGAACTCTTTATATCAATTTACCTGTATACCTTATCATACATTGTTCAGGTTATTTATGCTAAAATTGCCCATATATTGCATTATGTGCGTTGAAAAATGTTGCTTGTATTGAAGATGTACATGTTTATACCTGTAAGCGTTTTATTAATGCACATTCTATATCATGTTATGAGGCTATACTAGGGGAATTAGGAAGGTTTCCTATGTACATATATGTAGCCAAACAGTGTATGGAATACTGGCTTCATCTGTTGAAAATGTCAAGACACAGATATTTCAAACTTTGTTCTGAAATGTTAATTCATTTTGCGATCTGGGTTATAATAACTGGGTATCTGATGTAAGGCTGAATTTGTATCAAAATGGATTTAGGTATGACTTAGAGGTAAAGTGTGAAGTTAACCCTTCATTGTTTTTACTTGTATGTATACAATGACTAAATGATCAATACATTCAAATATGGAGGACTAGATGTTCCGAGTCGAGTAAGTTGTTTCATTGTGTTAACTATACACTTAAATATGATGTAGCAATGAATGTAAATTAGTTGAAATTGACAAATGTAGACGACGTTATATGGCTAATTTTAAAGGTTCTGCACATAAATTGATGATTGAAAAGTGTAGACATGTTGGTTTATTGAAAAAGTATCGTTCTTGTACATATTGTGAAGGTTGCGTTGACGACGAACTACATTTCTTGTTTTTATGTCCCTCGTATAAAGATATACATTCAAGGTATATTCCCCATTTAAATGAAAATAATGCATCTGAAGAAATGTTTTATATTTCAATGTCTTCACAAAACAACCATGCAGTACGTTACCTATCTTATGTGCATGTTTTTTTTGTCACAAAGGAACGAGAGCAATACCTTGCAATTTACGACTGAAATGGTACATGTATGATTGAAAACCTGTTAAGTGTATCACGCATTATTTCTTGTAGAATATTTAGTTTATTGTCATTGACATCAACTCTATATATCTAAATGTTTATACATGTATATGTGTATATGTAACCTGTAATCTGTGTATGGGCTGGATGCCTTTTTGCGCAATAAGCTTTGAAACTGAATATGTAACTTTTCCAATTAATTGTTCACCAAGTAGTTGGTAAGGAAATCCAAAACCAAAATGCTGCGAGACGTATCAACAACGTTACATGCTGCACACGATTATCCACACTGCCTGACGACCGACCTGAAAACAGAATTCATGTTTTAATAGGACATTATTATCATTATAACGACGTCGTTTTACTGATTGTAAGGATCCTATCTTGACGAAGTCCGATAAGGTGACGCATTAGTAGAGCGCCCGCCTCGATGTTGGGGATTCGATCCCCGACGTGGATAATCAAAGTCGATAAAATTAGGTTTGAAGCTAACTTGCCAACGTTTGGCATTGTTAGGGCAATGTCAAGAGTATGTTGTGTGGTGTTAAAAGTAAGGGTGCGGTGTCAAGAGTGGTTGTTGCGGTGTTAAGATTGGTTAGTGCAGTGCCAAGAATATGTTTGCCCAATACCTATATATAACACACACATGCAGCAGTAGTTAATATATTAGCAGCTCTAACTATAATAAAACTTAATTGCTCCCACCAATATGGATGCATGACAGTAAGAATCTCAATAAAGTAAGTTTTAGCCAAAAAAAGTATATACATTACCTACGTCAGACATACACAATGTTGTGGATGCATTTACTTGTACCGTTTTATACATCAGATCTTGATATAATATTTCACAAGTATATACTACATTGTAATATCCGCATGGCACTATTATTAAATTATTATATCCAACAGTGAGACGGGAATCAGAAGTGTAAGTATTGTTTATGTGTCCTGTAACATCTACGTTCCGTAATCCAAGCGGTAAATCATCAGAAAGTATTGTTCCAGATGCTGTTACTACTGCGACGACTCTGGATGTCGACTTATCTTCCGATCCAACAAACAAAGAAGATTTGGTCGAAAGTTTGAGATAGAATAGTGTGTGTATATTGGTTTCTGTGGCGGAACATGTCATGTTGACGTATGTAGAATCGTTGCCACTGTTTGCAACATAAGACGATGTTCGGAAATCTAAACACTGTACTGAAAATAATTAAACCATTTTCATCAAACATCCAGTATAGGGTACCTTCTAAAATGATACTCTCACTTAGGGTGAATATCTAAACATCCACACAGAACAAAACTGAATAACCAAAGGCTTGCTATAATACTTCTGTAACATTGTATAACACCAATACTCATATCCAGAAAGATATTGAGAAATCCCTTAGAAAAATATTGTTCACGCCGAACAACTTTTTTTTTTCATGCAATTTATCATTCAACTATAAACGGGTCATTAATACTAAAAAATGTTAAACTATGCACCGAACACCCTAAACTCGCACAGGCACGTCATCCATAGCATGCCTACGCAGATCACCTAGGACGCGACCACGCACGTCATCCATGAAACGCCCACGCAAGTCATCCACAGCACGCATACAAAATCAGGCTCGACGCGACCACGCAGGCCATCCACAACACACCAGCGCACGTCATCCACAACACGCCAGCGCACGTCATCCACAACACGCCAGCGCACGTCATCCACAACACGCCAGCGCACGTCATCCTCGACGCGACCACGCATGCCATCCATGATATGCTCACGCAGATCATGTACAAAACGCCCATGCACGTCATCCTCGACACTCCCACGCACGTCATCCTCGACGCGACCACGAATGCCATCCATGATATGCCTACGCATATCATCTACAACTCCCACGCACGTCATCCTCGACGCGACCACGAATGCCATCCATGATATGCCTACGCATATCATCTACAACTCCCACGCACGTCATCCTCGACGCGACCACGCATGTCATCCTCGACGCGACCACGCACGTCATTCATATCATGCCCACACAGATCATCTACAACTCCCACGAACGTCATCCTCGACGCGACCACGCATGTCATCCATAGCATGCTCACGCAAATCATCTACAAAACGCCCACACACGTCATCCTCAACGTGACCACGCACGTCATCCTCAACGCGACCACGCATGCCGTCCATGATATGCCTATGCAGATCATCTACAACTACCATGCACGTCATCCTCGACGCGACGACGCACGTCATCCTCGACGAGACCACGCATGTCATCCATAGCATTCCCACGCAGATCATCTACAACACGCCCATGCACGTCATCCTCGACGCGACCGCGTATGTCATCCATAGCATGCCCACGCAGATCATCTACAACACGCCCATGCTTGTCATCCTCGACGCGACCACGCATGTCATCCATAGTATGCCTACGTAAGCCTGCAGTTTGGTGCACTTACTCACACGCTCACTCTCATATTATATAGATGTACAAGTGCATGGTCTTGAATAATATAGAAGCCCCTATCAATTTTAGGTTTTTCGAATTCACTACTAATTTTTACTTGCTTGCAGTTGATATATTTATTTATGTATCATCGACAGACATGCACGCTCGATCGATTTATTCCGTCACTCTCTATTCATCGCCCGTGGCTTATTTTATTCACATTTTGTCAGTTATGGTTGTCCCAAAACAACTATTTTATTGCTTGTTAAGATATATGGACCAATGAAACATCGTCCTACTATTCAGATTGCAAGCTGCATTTTGATTCGCCGACACAATTGTAACAAAATGTGTACAGTGACTCAAACTAGCCAATTGGCTTACTGTTAGATAAATGCAGTGAAACAAAGTTAACGTCAATCGTGGACATAGTATGTTGTTATTTACCGAGATTTCCAAGTAATAGAATTAGAAATACGGTGTACGGGTCATCCATCATAATTTCTGAAATAGAAACAAAGTCAAGTTGAATTAAATAATTGTTTCCACCATGCATTTTATATGATAAACTGTATAATTGTGAAACTACAAGTAAGTGACTCTCGTATTTGCAACCTGTCGCAATAGATATTGACAGTATAGATGGCAAAATAACAATGTTTAACGTATTATTACGTCTCTGGCAGAATATCTCCCACACCAACCCTATCTAAAATAATGTATTCATTACCATATACTTAATTTTTCATCTTAAATGTTCTATCAAGAATGTACGGTTTACAGTTATATATTAGCATTTCGTCTGAGCTTAACACCAGTGTACAACCAAGTCCTGATTTTGGAACACGCCATTCTCAAAAGGAGACTTGTGTTGTACCAGCAAGTAAGCGAAATTCTTGATCGAAAACTCGTGGTGGGACTCGTCAAAGGAGTTGCTCAAATGTTGTCAACAGTAATGTACGCCAGTTGTTAACAAGTGCAAAATCAACTACGGTAGATAAAACTAATGCTGTATCATTCACCACCATCACACGAAGACGAACCACTGGAACAGACTCAACAAATGAATAGGATGGACAGGAGAAGATCACTCTATGTGTTTCGCACTTAAATATTCTACGTTTAATTACAAAACGGAACTATAAACTGAATAGTTCGGAGTTAAAGTCTGTGTTTAGCAAAAAGGTATTGTTCTTCTTACCGAAACATGGTCTCATCAGTTTCTCGAATATAGTGTGCATGGTTTTGATTGCTTTCCGCTACATAGATTGTGTCACGTTAACAGCAAAAATAATTCTGATGGAATCATGATTTTTGTTAGAAATACATTTGTCACCGATAACAATGTATTGTTAAAGGCTCTTTATATTGGCCTATGTTATGTTGTGTCTGAGAGATGTGTGTATTTTCAAAGATTCTTTATATTGGCCTATGTTATGTTGTGCCTGAGAGAGGTTCCCGTTATAACGAGTGACGATCATATGTTTGAAAATGTAACGAACTCAGTTGCACAAATTCATAACATCACTATGCATGAAGTATTACTAGAGTAGATAATTACACATCTGACATTCCTAAAATCCTTTTTTCTCAAGACAATTGAACTAATAGTAACGGTCGGCTGTTGATAGATATGTGTAGACAAACTGGTTTGAAGAGTTGGCGATGATTTTGGTGTTTTGTGTTGGCAAATGCACAGAGTAACAAGTCTAATAGATTATGTTTTAGCTTCAATGTGTATTTTGAAATTGAAAATAGGATATCTACTGCAATCTAAATTATACCAAATAGTGGTACGTATGACGCTATTGACTACAAATATGTCTGGAATGGCGTTTAATGAACAAAACCAGTATGTGTCAGAACTCAATGAAGTAAATATTCAAAGTAAATGTTCAGACATTATCACTTTTATAGAAAATACAAATTGTGCAAATCAGAATGATATCAACACATGTATGTAAATAATGTTGTAAACGATATATTGCGTCTCCACTTTTCAGAAGAAATTTCGAGCAGGAATCAAAAATGAACACAAATGATATTGGATAAATTAGTTCTGCCGGTTCTTAATTATGGTTTTCAAATAAAGTCATGTTTTAAAGGAACACGAAACATCGGTCAATGGCGCTACCGGGATTCGAAGTCTGGGTTTTCCATACTGCTATAGTAATATTGAAAGAGTACATACACATTTTTACAAAACTATTTTAGGGGTTAAAAGAGTTAGCCGGGTTTCCATGAAGCCTACTATTTCGGCCTACTGTTTCCATGAAGCCGAAATATGCGTTTTAGTTTTATTGCATATGCGCTTGTGCTTAAACAAAAGTTGCTGCTTCACAAACGCAGGCATTGATTTTGGATCCACAACATAATAACAAGAAGAAATACGTTTGGTGCCTTCTATCATCTACTAAAACACCTGGAGCTAGACCCGGAAATCGAGAAAATGACGTCATTTTTCCTATCTACGACACCTCACTACGTCATTTCGGCGCCGACACGCGGAATAAAATCGCTACCCGAAGCGAATTCTTTCGGCGCCGACAATATTCAGCGCCGAAAAACGTGTTAATGGAAACATCATGCAATATAGACTGAAGCGAATTATTTTTAATCGGCGAGTGTTCGGCGCCGAATAAAGCCGCGCCGAAAACGCGTATGTTTTCCGCTTCATGGAAACCGGGCTTTACACTAAACGATTCTGTATAATGCGAATTGGTTTGACATTCTGTGTGTATAGGTCTATATTTAACGATAATTGTATATTGGCTAAAATTATGGAAACATCCGAAAACAAGTACGTGAAATTTATTTTTAAAATTATTAAAACATGGTGCTGAACTCGTGCCTAACATTAACATTTGGGCGCGTCTGCTGCGCGATTTATTATCGTCATTCGAATTTTATTACGTGTTTTTTTTTCATGGACATATTTATAAGTTTAAAGTATATATCTACTCGTATATTCGGCGTCCTGTTAACAGAACCAAGACCAGATCTCAAATGGTTGTAAAAATGCGCTTACCTGGTTTAAACCTCAAACTAAGTCCAGAATTTTAAAATATGAAAAAAATCCAGTAATATATTATGTTTGATTTCTACAAATGGTTTAACTATATAAATGCCATGTATGATTCATATACTTGAGACAATGTTCACGTGACTGTATAAACTTTGTACACTGTTTAAGTGTTAAAGACAGATATATAAATGAGAAACATGTCACAAATCATCAATGCGGAAATTATGTACACATCGTGTTAACCATATTTCACATTTAAAAGTACATGTATATTTCTTTTATTAGTATGATATATATTTACAACAAGATTAGTCATAACAAATATATACGAGTATTGTCGTCACTAGCCCTCCCTACATCTCAGTGAGATCTGCTTAGTTGCTAAAACAAAATAACTAAAATATCCGCAAATTAATGGCTTTATAAATGCTAGACTATAGTATCTATTTCGTCTCAAAATCGGTGACGTATTTTTTTATTTCGCTGAAAATTGTTATCAATGTCTGTGATGTTAAGTTTGTTAAACTCTATTTCAGATTACACAACTGTACACATATACATGAACATGTGACTGTTGTTAAATTAAGAAAGCCTGGAAAAAGGAGCCTGGCGGTGTAAATCTCTATGCTCGTTATTCTGTGTGCTTTGTTTGTGACTCTCCCAGTCCACTAATGTAACACATGTAACAAGCAACAAAACCATGCACTTGTAAACTTGTGTATTGTGTATACATACGACTGTACGGATGGTATGAATCGCTGAAGACCATAAATACAATTTAGAAAGAGAGAGTAATCGTACCAAGAAGGTATATTTGCAATAACAGAGTTATCGTTCATCGTCCTGAAACCACTGTAAGTTCTAAGTGATTATATTGATGGCGCATGTACTGTTTATATACCAAATGGTGTGAACCGTCGTTGTTACTTGTGTTAAATTTCTTTGATCAGATAATTCAATAATTTTAAATATGCTTTATCTTCATATAATATGCCGTGACATTGTATGTAACAATTAAGCCGTCACACAAGTGTTGTGTTTTATACCGTCTCTCAACAATATGTCAGTTATGTAAGACGGTCAGTTGAGCTGAGTTCCTGGGTTACCCGCCAGTACTAGCAGATTCTACATCAAGTAACTGACTAGAGTTCCTGGGTTATCCGCCAGTACTAGCAGATTCTACATCAAGTAACTGACAAGAGTTCTTGGGTTATCCGCCAGTACTAGCAGATTCTACATCAAGTAACTGACTAGAGTTCCTGGGTTATCCGCCAGTACTAGCAGGCTCTGCAGCAAGTAACTGACTAGAGTTACTGGGTAATCCGCCAGTACTAGCAGGCTCTGCAGCAAGTTACTGAATTGAGTTCCTGGGTTATCCGCCAGTACTAGCAGGCTCTGTAGCAAGTAACTGACTAGAGTTCCTGGGTTACCCACCAGTACAAGCAGGCTCTGTAGCAAGTTACTGACTAGAGTTACTGGGTTATCCGCCAGTACTAGCAGGCTCTGCAGCAAGTAACTGAATTGAGTTCCTGGGTTATCCGCCAGTACTAGCAGGCTCTGTATCTAGTAACTGACTTGAGTTCCTGGGTTATCCGCCAGTACTAGCAGGCTCTGTAGCAAGTAACTGACTAGAGTTCCTGGGTTATCCGCCAGTACTAGCAGGCTCTGCATCAAGTAACTGACTAGAGTTCCTGGGTTATCCGCCAGTACTAGCAGGCTCTTCATCAAGTAACTGACTAGAGTTCCTGGGTTATCCGCCAATACTAGCAGGCTCTGCATCAAGTAACTGACTAGAGTTCCTGGGTTATCCGCCAGTACTAGCAGGCTCTGCATCAAGTAACTGACTAGAGTTCCTGGGTTATCCGCCAGTACTAGCAGGCTCTGTATCTAGTAACTGACTAGAGTTCCTGGGTTATCCGCCAGTACTAGCAGGCTCTGTAGCAAGTAACTGACTTGAGTTCCTGGGTTATCCACCAGTACTAGCAGGCTCTGCAGCAAGTAACTGACTTGAGTTCCTGGGTTATCCACCAGTACTAGCAGGCTCTGCAGCAAGTAACTGACTAGAGTTCCTGGGTTATCCACCAGTACTAACAGGCTCTGTAGCAAGAAACTGACTAGTGTTCCTGGGTTACCCGCCAGTACTAACATGCTCTGTAGCAAGCAACTGACTAGAGTTCCTTGGTTACCCGCCAGTACTAGCAGGTTCTGTAGCAAGCAACTGACTAGAGTTCCTTGGTTATCCGCCAGTACTAGCAGGCTCTGCAGCAAGCAACTGACTAGAGTTCCTGGGTTATCCGCCAGTACTAGCAGGCTCTGCAGCAAGTAACTGACTAGAGTTCCTGGGTTACCCGCTTGTACTAGCAGGCTCTGTAGCAAGTAACTGACTAGAGTTCCTGAGTTACCCGCTTGTACTAGCAGGCTCTGCAGCAAGCAACTGACAAGAGTTATTGGGTTATCCGCCAGTCCTAGTAGGCTCTGCAGCAAGTAACTGACAAGAGTTCTTGGGTTATCCGCCAGTACAAGCAGATTCTACATCAAGTAACTGACTAGAGTTCCTGGGTTATCCGCCAGTACTAGCAGGCTCTGCAGCAAGTAACTGACAAGAGTTCTTGGGTTACCCGCCAGTACTAGCAGGCTCTGCAGCAAGTAACTGACAAGAGTTCCTGGGTTATCCGCCAGTACTAGCAGGCTCTGCAGCAAGTAACTGACAAGAGTTCTTGGGTTATCCGCCAGTACTAGCAGATTCTACATCAAGTAACTGACTAGAGTTCCTGGGTTATCCGCCAGTACTAGCAGGCTCTGCATCAAGTAACTGACTAGAGTTACTGGGTAATCCGCCAGTACTAGCAGGCTCTGCAGCAAGTTACTGAATTGAGTTCCTGGGTTATCCGCCAGTACTAGCAGGCTCTGTAGCAAGTAACTGACTAGAGTTCCTGGGTTACCCACCAGTACAAGCAGGCTCTGTAGCAAGTTACTGACTAGAGTTCCTGGGTTACCCACCAGTACAAGCAGGCTCTGTAGCAAGTAACTGACTAGAGTTCATGGGTTATCCGCCAGTACTAGCAGGCTCTGCAGCAAGTAACTGACTAGAGTTCCTGGGTTACCCACCAGTACAAGCAGGCTCTGTAGCAAGTAACTGACTAGAGTTCCTGGGTTATCCGCCAGTACTAGCAGGCTCTGCATCAAGTAACTGACTAGAGTTCCTGTGTTATCCGCCAGTACTAGCAGGCTCTGCATCAAGTAACTGACTAGAGTCCTGGGTTACCCACCAGTGCTAGCAGGCTCTGTAGCAAGTAACTGACTTGAGTTCCTGGGTTATCCACCTGTCCTAGCAGGCTCTGCAGCAAGTAACTGACTAGAGTTCCTGGGTTATCCGCCAGTCCTAGCAGGCTCTGCAGCAAGTAACTGACTAGAGTTCCTGGGTTACCCGCCAGTACAAGCAGGCTCTGCATCAAGTAACTGACAAGAGTTCTTGGGTTATCCGCCAGTACTAGCAGGCTCTGCAGCAAGCAACTGACTAGAGTTCCTGGGTTATCCGCCAGTACTAGCAGGCTCTGCAGCAAGTAACTGACTAGAGTTACTGGGTTATCCGCCAGTACTAGCAGGCTCTGCAGCAAGTAACTGAATTGAGTTCCTGGGTTATCCGCCAGTACTAGCAGGCTCTGTATCTAGTAACTGACTTGAGTTCCTGGGTTATCCGCCAGTACTAGCAGGCTCTGCATCAAGTTACTGACTAGAGATCCTGGGTTACCCGCTAGTACTAGCAGGCTCTGCAGCAAGTAACTGACTAGAGTTCCTGGGTTCTCCGCCAGTACTAGCAGGCTCTTCATCAAGTAACTGACTAGAGTTCCTGGGTTATCCGCCAATACTAGCAGGCTCTGCATCAAGTAACTGACTAGTGTTCCTGGGTTATCCGCCAGTACTAGCAGGCTCTGTATCTAGTAACTGACTAGAGTTCCTGGGTTATCCGCCAGTACTAGCAGGCTCTGCAGCAAGTAACTGACTAGAGTTCCTGGGTTACCCGTCAGTACTAGCAGGCTCTCATCAAGTAACTGACTAGAGTTCCTGGGTTACCCGTCAGTACTAGCAGGCTCTGCAGCAAGCAACTGACTAGAGTTCCTGGGTTACCAGCCGGTACAAGCAGGCTCTGTAGCAAGCAACTGACAACTTTAACTCATCAATCAGAAGTTGAAGATAAATGACGTGTATTCCTAAGTCACAGAGTAAGTACACGTCAGCCGGCCCAAAGTCCAGCCTACTACTTCCAGAATGACAGTGGAATGGTCTACCTCTTGATGTGACCAGGCAGGCATAGCTTTCGTGTAGAAATGGCATTTTTGATTTAGTTCGTTCATGAAGTCCGTATATTTACTGTACTTATATATTGGTGAGTATGTAATGGACAAATGTTCATATGTTTTCTGCATTTAAATCGATTTCAATACGGCGTCCGATCTGTATATTCGTTATATTTTACTATCCACATTCATAACAACGGCAGTATTTTAAAGAAGTGGCATCTAACAATGCGTAAAGAAACAGTTCTTTTGAAACGTATACACTTATATTTATTAGAGCATTGTAGTGCCACATTTAGTGCGTGGCCCTTAAGATATCAATATAAAAAAGTTAAATTTGAAAAGGAGATAAACTGACTTATTTATAATATCCAATGTTCCTTACCCACTGTCGGTCGAATGATTTTCTCATGAGTTATGACCCTTTTATGTACAAATATATTATAGTGGGCATACAGATGTTTGTCAGCGTATCGCCTTCTATATGTATGACCATTTTGTGGAATTTAACGAAACCTCACACATTTTTAAACACATTTGTTTTGCATTAATGGCGACAAAATCATGTAAATTGCTAACGCACATTTGTGTTATCTGTTAAAACGATGATGATGATAATAATAATAATCTATCACGAATCCCCGTCTAGCGCAGTGGGTATCGGCACTAAATTACCAGTCAGAAGGTCGCGGGTTTGATGCCGGGTCCGACCGTCTACAACACTAAACGATTAATTTTATTTTAGCATTAGTTTCTGTTATTTTATTCAGCATACACCGAACTGGCCCAGGAGATTATTTATACAACTGTAATGATGTGCCATGTGACACAAAGTTATATTCTTTTTGAATGTGTGTAATGTTTATGTCAGTTTGAGGAAACACACTTTTTCTTTAAATTAGAACAGCAGATGATGATAATGAATTTAAATATGACAAGACATAAAATAGCTATATGCGGCATGGCCATGCCTTTTCGCCGCATAAAGTTCGCCTTGTCACGCACTAGTCACGCATTTAGTCACGCGAACTATAAGTGGAACGGACTATATGTGCCACTACAGATCATACACCAAATATGTAGAACACAACTGACAATCATTTATTAGATGAAATAAACAACTTTAAAATAATTATATTTAAACTGTTTAATCTACATAGTACAACAATGCAAAGAAGAAAACATAATTATGTAAATGACAAAATTGTGTACACTTCAAAATTTTAAATATTTAATTTTGTCCATAATTATTGCTAATACTACTAAGGATATTTACAATACAAATGAATCCCTAACGTCATAGACGATATTAATCTTGTTGATCTTTCTGTGTTTCAAACATGACCGGATTTCAAGAAACGATATTAAAAGTCATTTTGTTAGATATTACGGTGACATAGAGGAGACATGTGTGAAATTATTTTATTTCGTTCACGGGACTTAGTAAGTCGTGGCTACGAGATAACTATGTCGTGGGAACGTAATATTTAAGTCGTGGCCACGAGATACTAAGTCGTGGGAACGAGTTAGTAAGTCGTGGAGATAAAAATAATTTCACAAAAGTCACCTCTGTGCCACCGTATGATATATGTTGATATTCTTTCATCTTATTGGTCATTGTGTGATTCATGGTTATAGTAAGGGAGACAACTCGGTATGCAGCATGTTATGTTTCTAGGCAGAGAAATGATTTATAAATTATAGAAGAAATTTACTACATAGCCATGCACCATACAGTCAGTTTGATATGTTGATTATACTTATGATTTATTCATTATTTAACAATATACATGTGCATTATGTCTAAATGTTTACACTGGTTGATAAATACATTGTTCACATTTAATTGTTTTGTACGAAAGCAGAGTAGACCATCACAATATCGGACATTTGACAAATTTCGTATACTAGTAGCCAGATAATGACTACACAACAAAGTTGTCTACACTTGGATGATATCTCTTATTTGCGTATCATGTGACTTATATATGCATTTTGTTCATAGCCTATATACAACACGGAGATAAACGAACTTAAAAGATGTTACATGTTACAATATTAATGATCTAGAGTCAGAACTAGTCATTAGTGTTAAGATGATAGAGATAAAGTTAGCTACATTCTCGTACGCAGGTCTGCCACTCATGCTTTCCAATATATCGCTCTGCAATTTAATTCAGTATGGTAAGATAAAAGCAAAATTGTCGCGAGAACACAACGCAATTACCAGCAATATATATATATATAGCACTTACATAGAAAAGCATTTAGATAAATAATTAATTGCTACCATCGTATGAGTGACTTGTGTCAGCATGTTGCAGAATTCAGCATGTGCATGGTGAGCGTTCGATAAAAGATGTAGCAATTATTATCAAACCCCCATCTAACAGTCATCTTTTAAAAACATATATATCAAGTCATAATAAGCGCCTGTCTCATTACAAACAATACATTATACCAACCAATGTGAGTGTAAAGTTGCATTAATACAACCTTTACTTAAAAGTAATAAAACTATTGAGAAATAAAACGACGACTTTTACGTCGATAAACTTTTAAATTCACAGACAATATGTGCATCAATATGTGAATATGTGCATCTATATTATTTTCCTTTCGTGCTCTCTACATAGAGTATTTATTCGTCGGAATTCGACGCCATCAATGGTTGCAACTTTCTTGGTTTTCTTCCATAAATGAATGACTGGTTTTTAGCCTCACCAATATCAAGACTGCGTCTCTGTGTAACTGTCACATTTTCTCGATTGAATTGTTTACCGATGTCATAGTCTATACGTTTTGATTGGGTATTTGCATCCATGTTCGATCGCGATTTATTTATAAATTTTCCTCCCCTTTCATGTGAAACGTTCGTGATGTTATCTTGCCGCAAACTACCTGTATAGCGTAGATTAGTTTCTGGAATCGTATTCTGTAAACTTGGATTTTTGTTTCTATGGAAACGATCAATCTTTTCAGGCGCCGAGTGGCATTTGTTTTGAACGTTGCCTTGGAGACCATGGATATTTTTGTTTTGATTCTGCGCGGTATTTTTCTCTAAGTTGATTTGATTGATTGCGTCCTTAGACAGAGATGGCCGCTTTTTTTCACCACGCATGGGAATAGGTTCGTCATTCTGCATGAAAAACACTACTGGATCGACAGTCTTATCTATATCGTCAATTTGAGAATTTATGTCGTCTGCTTCATGTAGTATATTTCTGACATCCGGGTAGAAAATATTGATACCGATATCATAATCAATTTCATTGATATTTGTGTGACTTCTGATGTTATCGTACGGAATGTATGGGTTATAGGGAATCGTTTCACGGCTTTCTGGTTTTTTATTCTGTTTTGCCTGTAAACTGTGTGAACCCGTCCATTTGGGTATGCTTCTATTTCCAACACGAGATTTCGGCCTGTCATATTTCATTTTATTTAAATCTTGCTTTACACTCACTGAGTTTTTTTCTGAGATGTTCTTTCGTCCATGACCGGTTTTCGGTCTGGAGGACACATATGTAGTCACTTCCGGTTCGATTTCATCTGTGTTGTAATAGTCTATCGTCCTCGGAGAATCAGTTAAGTCAGTGTCTCGGGTATTGTTTAAACTATCGTCGCTAGAATCTGAATGTTCCTCCCCCTCCTCCTCCTCCTCCTCTCCGTTGCGGCGAGCCCATCTTGATTCAGGGCGGGCCGAAATTGGCCGATGGTGTTTGACGTCATCATCATATTGTTTGAAGTCATCGTCGGCTTGTTCGTCGTCATCTGTGGCTTGTCTAACGGTATCTTCGGTTTGGCGGACATCAGATTCGCTTTTGGACTTGTTTCGCACTGGCGATTTGTTCTTTCTTTTCGATTCTGCTATAAACGTTAGACTATCTCTTCGGCTCTCTCGAGCAGCGATAACTTTCATTCGAGTCTTCTCAGACAAACTTCCAACCTTTCTATTTGGAGTCCTATCGTTGTAAATCTGCGTACCATAGACACCGTCGGAATCACTTGTATCTTTCTGGAAATTGTAGTGAGGTCGCTGCGGGTTATTCTTTGGTTGAGACATATTCCATGGTTGGCGTACAGTTGGATAATTATTCTGATTTTGTCTTAGTTTTGGGTTTGTACTATCCACAGAAGCTTGGTATACATTTCTTCGTCTTGCCGCGTTTCGGGCGTTTGTGATTTCGTTTGAAGTTGACGGTATCGGTGCAACTTTGAAATAGTTTCTTGCATACTGGTTCCTAACTGACATCGCTTTTTATGTCTTGTTCCTTTTTGGTCTAAGTTAATCTTTACCATGCAGAAATTAACATCAGATGGTTTCCGTTGGTTATCTATTATTACAGTTATATCCCGTGTCTGTTCACGATAATTTCACAATCTGTAAAATTAATCCGTAGCCAGTTTTGTTTGATCGCTATATAATCTCCAACAATCCGACAAAGTGTCTCTAACAATGATTGTTTCGCACAACGTAATGCCTGCTATGCATGACTATTTGCAATTCCTTCACTAAGTTAACAAAGCATTCACTCCATTATGTCCAGGACGTCACAACGATAAAAGATAGCTCAACTAATTCAGCGCCATTTAACATCTGTATGGATGTAGTTTCTGTAAAATACAAGTAAAACACGTGTTAATTGCATCTGTACCAACCATCTTATAACATAAATTATATAACATTTGCACGTCAATTTCTAATTCTACGATCATCTAGGTTTTAGATAATATTGATTTAATAGATAAAACATCATTTTCTTCATATTGCAAAATTGAGAACAGTAGGTTAAGTTAAATGTTGAAGACAGAAATATTTAGTTTGATAAAATGATAAATTGCAATATTAGAAATGTCATGGTTTTGGTCTAATTGTTGCTACAGTTCACCGTGTTTGTAGAATATGTCTTGCTAATTATCGTAACGCGTCCCATAACGGCATCCCAATAGAGTATAAGTTACATTAACTGCCTTTAATAATTCATGCCAATAAATATGATGGATGTTCAGTGTCAGTCTAAAACACACACGATCCAGGTCAGCCTTAACTACAGCCGTTAGGAAAACTTCATATTTCTATATGTCTATTCGTCCTGCAAGTATTTGCCAAGACTGTTTAAGCGTCATTGTATATCATGTAAATATAAATGATGAGAAAGTAATTAATGCGACTGGGGAGCAACGCCATGTTGTGTAGGGGATTACCCCGCGTCGTCTAGGGGTTTGTCAAATGTTTATTGGGCTCTTTGTCGGTCAGTCCATTGTTTAAATATGTCATATGCCCTTCCACTTGTCTAAATATGTCATATGCCCTCCCACTTTTCTAAAATAGGCCATTTGCCATTATGCTTGTCCAAAATATGTCATATGTCCTTCCACTTGTCCAAAATAGGTCATATGCCCTTCCACTTGTACAAAATATGTCATATGCCCTTCCACTTGTACAAAATAGGTCATATATCCTTCCACTTGTACAAAATATGTCATATGCCCTTCCACTTGTACAAAATATGTCATATGTCCTTCACCATTTCTAAAATATGCCAAATGCCCTTCCTCTTTTCTAAAATATGCCATATGTCCTTCCACATGTCTAAAATATGTCATATGTCCTTCCACATGTCTAAAATATGTCATATGTCCTTCCACATGTCTAAAATATGTCATATGTCCTTCCACATGTCTAAAATATGCCATATGTCCTTCCACATGTCTAAAATATGTCATATGTCCTTCCACATGTCTAAAATATGTCATATGTCCTTCCACATGTCTAAAATATGTCATATGTCCTTACTCTTTTCTAAAATATGCCATATGTCCTTCCACATGTCTAAAATATGTCATATGTCCTTCCACATGTCTAAAATATGTCATATGCCCTTCTACATGTCTAAAATATGTCATATGTCCTTCCACTTTTGTAAAATATGCCATATGCCCTTCCACTTTTCTAAAATATGGCATATGTCCTTCCACATGTCTAAAATATGTCATATGTCCTTCCACTTTTGTAAAATATGTCATATGCCCTTCCACTTTTCTAAAATATGTCATATGTCCTTCCACTTTTGTAAAATATGGCATATGTCCTTCCACATGTCTAAAATATGTCATATGTCCTTCCACTTTTCTAAAATATGGCATATGTCCTTCCACATGTCTAAAATATGTCATATGTCCTTCCACTTTTCTAAAATATTTCATATATCCTTCAACTTTTCAAAGATATGTCATATGCCCTTCCACCTGTATAAAATATGTCATATGCCCTTCCAACTGTCTAAATATGTCGTATGCCTTCCCAATTGTCTAATTATGTCATATGCCCTTCCACTTTCCTAAAATATGTCATTTGTCATTATACTTGTCCAAAATATGGCATATGCCCTTCCACTTGTCTAAATATGTCATATGCCCTTCCGCCTTTATAAAATATGTCATGTTCCCTTCCACATTTCTAAATATGTCATATGTCCTTCCACCTGTACAAAATATGTCATATGTCCTTCCACCTGTACAAAATATGTCGTATCCCTTCAACCTGTATAAAATATGTTATATGTCCTTTCACATGTATTAAATATGTCATATGCCCTTCCACCTGTATAAAATATGTCGTATGCCCTTCCACCTGTCAAAATATATGTCCTTCCACCTGTATAAAATGTGTCATATGCCCTTCCAACTGTATAAAATATATAATATGCCCTGCCACCTGTATAAATATGTCATATGCCCTTCCACCTGTATAAAATATGTCGTATGCCCTTCCACCTGTATAAAATATGTCATATGCCCTTCCACCTGTATAAAATATGTCGTATGCCCTTCCACCTGTCTAAATATGTCGTATGCCCTTCCACCTGTATAAAATATGTCGTATGCCCTTCCACCTGTCTAAATATGTCGTATGCCCTTCCATCTGTATAAAATATGTCGTATGCCCTTCCACCTGTCTAAATATGTCATATGCCCTTCCGTCTGTATAAAATATGTCATGTTCCCTTCCACATTTCTAAATATGTCATATGTCCTTCCACCTGTACAAAATATGTCATATGTCCTTCCACCTGTACAAAATATGTCGTATCCCTTCAACCTGTATAAAATATGTTATATGTCCTTTCACATGTATTAAATATGTCATATGCCCTTCCACCTGTATAAAATATGTCGTATGCCCTTCCACCTGTCAAAATATATGCCCTTCCAACTGTATAAAATATATAATATGCCCTGCCACCTGTATAAATATGTCATATGCCCTTCCACCTGTATAAAATATGTCGTATGCCCTTCCACCTGTATAAAATATGTCATATGCCCTTCCACCTGTATAAAATATGTCGTACGCCCTTCCACCTGTCTAAATATGTCGTATACCCTTCCACCTGTATAAAATATGTCGTATGCCCTTCCACCTGTCTAAATATGTCGTATGCCCTTCCACCTGTATAAAATATGTCGTATGCCCTTCCACCTGTCTAAATATGTCGTATGCCCTTCCACCTGTATAAAATATGTCGTATGCCCTTCCACCTGTATAAAATATGTCGTATGCCCTTCCACCTGTCTAAATAGGTCGTATGCCCTTCCACCTGTATAACATATAATGACCGTCAGCATTTCTAAAATCTATCACCAATTTGCCATAGTGTCTCGAAATAATCGACGCCAAATAGAAAATTTAAGTATAATGCAATCTGTAGATACCGCTGATTTTGTAAATCATTACATCCCCATGCGCGCGTCGTTGTCATATTTTACATTGCGGTAGTCAGCATCTGTGACATATTGTGTTCAATTACATTAATCATGTCGAACTTTTTCCTGGGTATTTTTCGTTACGATAAATTAAAATAATATATTTTAATTCGTCCATAGAAAGCAAATTATGTTATGACAAAAATACAGAAGTGTTTGCTACAGAACACACGGGTGTGTTACTTCCGTTCCATTAATTCTATTCTTCTAACAGTCGGTCATAACAAAAATAACGCAGTTATCGAATTCACATCAGCACATACACATCAATTACGTTTATTCAATTGTTTCGACGAATAACGATTATTTAAGTGTCATGATAGTGGTCAAGGGTGGAGCGGCTGACTCCTGATCCGAACGTTGTGTTTTCAAATCCTACTTTGATACCAAACTGAGCCATGGTGAGATTAGTCACTTATAAAACACAGGCTTTTTCTGTAAGTATATTTATTGTTAATTCCCTTGAGCAGAATACTGTGAAATATGTCTGTTTTATGACACCATAAATAAGATATTGTGACTCCATTTTAGATAGATTGAAGTTGGTAGTAAAAACCATATTTCTCATTAGTACTGATGATTTTAAGCATAAAATATCGTCTGTCCCATAATTACAGCATCAATAACAGAGAACGATACGACTCGATGTTGTGACACGATTTGTTGATGTGTTGCCATGGTAACTGGTGGAGCTGACAAATTATTGATGAATCGTTGACTTGATTAACAAATTGTTCTTTAAGGAAATTTATCGACAATCATATAAACTGTAGTATATAAAAATGCTGTATACATGTACAAATATGAGAATAACCTTCACAGATGCGATTAATAAACCGCACCACGCTGTGTGATGATTACTTTTGATGATGATGACGGTCTTTCATAAGTACTTGTTCGAGACTTTCGTGTAATAGTAAACATGTTTGTCCTAACCAACATCAATTCGTGTTTGCTTCAAGTCATGTACAGACAGCCTGTGAAAAACGAGTAGTGTATTGACCGTACTTATGTAGGAAGATCGAAAACAATATTCTATTTTGTCTGTCATATGTACTGCACTGACAAAGAATATACATGTATATTAGAGGACATATTACATGTAGTATTAACACATTTTAGAAGTGCACACTGTTGTTACTGCGTCGAGGAAGTGTCACAGAAAGTACGATACAATATAGAGGAGAAGATCGGTATCACGACAGACTTTCATGTAATGTCATTTATATTCCCCATACATAGATTATAACCGGGTGTAAATAGCTAACATCATTCATTGTTATTTGTTACAAGGTCAGAGGTGTATAAATTGACCCATTGACACAATAATCAAAGCACAAAAGTGCTGTGGGACGGTACCACTCGTATATGTAGCCAAGCTGGCAACTCGTTGCATACAAGTTTCCGTTTTGTAACTAAACAGTTTTATAATATCCAAGTATGTGTAAATAGGTAAGATGGTTTGCATGGAATACGGAATAAAACTAAAACTTAAGACAGAAATGCGAAAAAGAATAAATAATTACTGAAAAAATAGTAAACCTTTTCCAAGAGATCTTCAATCCGACTTGTTCTAGAAAATGCTAGATTTCCAAACCGAAATAAAGAAAAATGGTCAGTAATAATGGTAGAACCTTAAAATTGTAAAACAAGTGAAATGTTTGTCACGATTGTAAATAAATTAAATACAAAGATATCAGACCCTTTATGTAACGTTTGTGAATATTTAATTATAAAATGACATATTAAATTATAGCAGGCATAAAGTTATGATAACACTAGCTTGCCATAGGTTATGAGTTATCTTGTTGTAGTGGGGTATTTTCCAATTAATTTTCTAAGCACAGAGTGAGATTTACGTAGAAAGATGACACCGATAATTTTCGTAGTCGTGCACAACAAGACCATATCTACGATAAATCGCAATAAAGAACAACAACAGCAGTAATCACTTGTCATTGATTTATATATATCCTTTAAACACAGTCTGAACCCGAGTACACTATTCTACGTGAGTTCGCTTAGCGAATTTATCGCGTTTATAGCGCTAACCTGGCATTTTAAGTCTTGAGAACCGGTATGGTAGGGTACCCGTCTGATTGCATTTCTGTCACGCAGTTTCACCAATCGGTGAACTTTGGAACTACTTCGTTGCGTAGTAATTAGGATTTGGACGTTTTTGACATGTTACCGGCTTTCAGCCTTTTTCTGTTTTGTAAACGGGAACCAATTGTTGTATGCCTCTCAAATTGCCACACTACTATAGACAGTACATGAGCGGTACCATCCAAAAACGGCAGACAGTTGACTGTAACACAATCACGTGTATAGTACATTACCACTCCCACATAATACTTTACCATCAAACAGAAAATTGGTGCAGTTCAATGGCTTACATACTTACTTATCTACAGCTAAATGTGGCACAGAACATTAAATGTCAAACAAGCAGTTTTGAGTTACAAATAATTATTGTCTACATTGATGATACTCAGTTTGTGTTAATGTTGAATAATATAAATAAACATATACTCAGTTTGTGTTAATGTTGAATAATATAAATAAACATATACTCAGTTTGTGTTGTAGGTGAAGCTATGTCTAGTAGTGGTCAATTTCCATTTTATAGTTGTTATTCGGATAATGTAAGTATAGGGATACGGCAATGTATGTTGTGTGTATTTGAAATTAAATAATGGCAGAGTACCTTTAAAATACGACATAGAAATGTCCTTATCATACTACAACTGCAATAAAAAGTCGGTTGACATATTGCGCACATTTTAAATGTCTACTAAATTTGCATGGCAATATTTATTTTTTATTTCTAACGAATGACATTTGTAATTGCCACGTAGCACCAACGCGAAGAAAATGACGATCATAATATCGTTACAGGGTAATAATCGTCTGCAGTTATGATTTACTCCAGTCATGTCAAGAGATCTTCGGCTGCTCGTTAAACCAATCATGCATCAAGTTAAAGTAATCTTCCGAAGTCGTGTATAACAATTTGATTGGCGTTCTACACAAAAAGTCTTATAAAACTGATGCATTCAATGTATTTATTATTTAAAGATGCATAACGATTCAAAAAAACTGGAAAAATGACGACAACCCGACGTGGACATTGTCGTGGACATCAATATCAACCCGACGTGGACATTGTCGTGGACATCAATATCAACCCGACGTGGACATTGTCGTGGACATCAATATCAACCCGACGTGGACATTGTCGTGGACATCAATATCAATCCGACGTGGACATTGTCGTGGACATCAATATCAACCCGACGTGGACATTGTCGTGGACATCAATATCAACCCGACGTGGACATTGTCGTGGACATCAATATCAACCCGACGTGGACATTGTCATGGACATCAATATCAACCCGACGTGGACATTGTCGTGGACATCAATATCAACCCGACGTGGACATTGTCGTGGACATCAATATCAATCCGACGTGGACATTGTCGTGGACATCAATATCAACCCGACGTGGACATTGTCGTGGACATCAATATCAACCCGACGTGGACATTGTCGTGGACATCAATATCAACCCGACGTGGACATTGTCGTGGACATCAATATCAACCCGACGTGGACATTGTCGTGGACATCAATATCAACCCGACGTGGACATTGTCGTGGACATCAATATCAATCCGACGTGGACATTGTCGTGGACATCAATATCAACCCGACGTGGACATTGTCGTGGACATCAATATCAACCCGACGTGGACATTGTCGTGGACATCAATATCAACCCGACGTGGACATTGTCGTGGACATCAATATCAACCCGACGTGGACATTGACGTGGACATCAATATCAACCCGACGTGGACATTGTCGTGGACATCAATATCAACCCGACGTGGACATTGTCGTGGACATCAATATCAACCCGACGTGGACATTGACGTGGACATCAATATCAATCCGACGTGGACATTGTCGTGGACATCAATATCAACCCGACGTGGACATTGTCGTGGACATCAATATCAATCCGACGTGGACATTGTCGTGGACATCAATATCAACCCGACGTGGACATTGTCGTGGACATCAATATCAACCCGACGTGGACATTGTCGTGGACATCAATATCAACCCGACGTGGACATTGTCGTGGACATCAATATCAACCCGACGTGGACATTGACGTGGACATCAATATCAACCCGACGTGGACATTGTCGTGGACATCAATATCAACCCGACGTGGACATTGTCGTGGACATCAATATCAACCCGACGTGGACATTGACGTGGACATCAATATCAACCCGACGTGGACATTGACGTGGACATCAATATCAACCCGACGTGGACATTGTCGTGGACATCAATATCAACCCGACGTGGACATTGTCGTGGACATCAATATCAACCCGACGTGGACATTGACGTGGACATCAATATCAACCCGACGTGGACATTGACGTGGACATCAATATCAACCCGACGTGGACATTGTCGTGGACATCAATATCAACCCGACGTGGACATTGACGTGGACATCAATATCAACCCGACGTGGACATTGTCGTGGACATCAATATCAACCCGACGTGGACATTGTCGTGGACATCAATATCAACCCGACGTGGACATTGTCGTGGACATCAATATCAACCCGACGTGGACATTGTCGTGGACATCAATATCAACCCGACGTGGACATTGTCGTGGACATCAATATCAACCCGACGTGGACATTGTCGTGGACATCAATATCAACCCGACGTGGACATTGTCGTGGACATCAATATCAACCCGACGTGGACATTGTCGTGGACATCAATATCAACCCGACGTGGACATTGTCGTGGACATCAATATCAATCCGACGTGGACATTGTCGTGGACATCAATATCAACCCGACGTGGACATTGTCGTGGACATCAATATCAACCCGACGTGGACATTGTCGTGGACATCAATATCAACCCGACGTGGACATTGTCGTGGACATCAATATCAACCCGACGTGGACATTGTCGTGGACATCAATATCAATCCGACGTGGACATTGTCGTGGACATCAATATCAACCCGACGTGGACATTGTCGTGGACATCAATATCAACCCGACGTGGACATTGACGTGGACATCAATATCAATCCGACGTGGACATTGTCGTGGACATCAATATCAACCCGACGTGGACATTGACGTGGACATCAATATCAATCCGACGTGGACATTGTCGTGGACATCAATATCAACCCGACGTGGACATTGACGTGGACATCAATATCAACCCGACGTGGACATTGTCGTGGACATCAATATCAACCCGACGTGGACATTGACGTGGACATCAATATCAACCCGACGTGGACATTGTCGTGGACATCAATATCAACCCGACGTGGACATTGTCGTGGACATCAATATCAACCAAGTTAAGAACAAATCACAATAACTGCTAGATAACTTTACAGGAAATGGTGAAATATTTCCTGACTAGACTGTCGTTGTAAAATTCCCGACGCTTTCGCTTACAATGTCTACTGCTACAGAGTATGGTGACTCAAAGTGTTGTCACAGTACCTGTATTAGTGAGGTCAGTATGACACCGAGTATTACTCAATGAAAGTGTTGTCACAGTTACTGTATTTGTGTCGGTCAGTATGACACCGAGTATTACTCAATGAAAGTGTTGTCACAGTAACTGTATTAGTGTCGGTCAGTATGACACCGAGTATTACTCAATGAAAGTGTTGTCACAGTACCTGTATTAGTGAGGTCAGTATGACACCGAGTATTACTCAATGAAAGTGTTGTCACAGTAACTGTATTAGTGTCGGTCAGTATGACACCGAGTATTACTCAATGAAAGTGTTGTCACAGTAACTGTATTAGTGAGGTCAGTATGACACCGAGTATTACTCAATGAAAGTGTTGTCACAGTACCTGTATTAGTGTCGGTCAGTATGACACCGAGTATTACTCAATGAAAGTGTTGTCACAGTAACTGTATTAGTGTCGGTCAGTATGACACCGAGTATTGCTCAATGAAAGTGTTGTCACAGTACCTGTATTAGTGTCGGTCAGTATGACACCGAGTATTACTCAATGAAAGTGTCGTCACAGTTACTGTATTTGTGTCGGTCAGTATGACACCGAGTATTACTCAATGAAAGTGTTGTCACAGTAACTGTATTAGTGTCGGTCAGTATGACACCGAGTATTACTCAATGAAAGTGTTGTCACAGTACCTGTATTAGTGTCGGTCAGTATGACACCGAGTATTACTCAATGAAAGTGTTGTCACAGTAACTGTATTAGTGTCGGTCAGTATGACACCGAGTATTACTCAATGAAAGTGTTGTCACAGAACTGTATTAGTGAGGTCAGTATGACACCGAGTATTACTCAATGAAAGTGTTGTCACAGTACCTGCATTAGTGTCGGTCAGTATGACGTCGAGTATTACTCAATGAAAGTGTTATCACAGTAACTGTATTAGTGTCGGTCAGTATGAAGTCGAGTATTACTCAATGAAAGTGTTGTCACAGTACCTGCATTAGTGTCGGTCAGTATGACGTCGAGTATTACTCAATGAAAGTGTTGTCACAGTAACTGTATTAGTGTCGGTCAGAATGACATCGAGTATTACTCAATGAAAGTGTTGTCACAGTACCTGTATTAGTGTCGGTCAGTATGACGACGAGTATTACTCAATGAAAGTGTTGTCACAGTACGTGTATTAGTGTCGGTCAGTATGACACCGAGTATTACTCAATGAAAGTGTTGTCACAGAACTGTATTAGTGAGGTCAGTATGACACCGAGTATTACTCAATGAAAGTGTTGTCACAGTACCTGTATTAGTGTCGGTCGGTATGACGACGAGTATTACTCAATGAAAGTGTTGTCACAGTTACTGTATTAGTGTCGGTCAGTATGACACCGAGTATTACTCAATGAAAGTGTTGTCACAGTACCTGTATTAGTGAGGTCAGTATGACACCGAGTATTACTCAATGAAAGTGTTGTCACAGTAACTGTATTAGTGTCGGTCAGTATGACGTCGAGTATTACTCAATGAAAGTGTTGTCACAGTAACTGTATTAGTGTCGGTCAGTATGACGTCGAGTATTACTCAATGAAAGTGTTGTCACAGTTACTGTATTAGTGTCGGTCAGTATGACGACGAGTATTACTCAATGAAATTGTTGTCACAGTACCTGCATTAGTGTCGGTCGGTATGACGACGAGTATTACTCAATGAAAGTGTTGTCACAGTTACTGTATTAGTGTCGGTCATTATGACACCGAGTATTACTCAATGAAAGTGTTGTCACAGTACCTGTATTAGTGAAGTCAGTATGACACCGAGTATTACTCAATGAAAGTGTTGTCACAGTAACTGTATTAGTGTCGGTCAGTATGACGTCGAGTATTACTCAATGAAAGTGTTGTCACAGTAACTGTATTAGTGTCGGTCAGTATGACGTCGAGTATTACTCAATGAAAGTGTTATCACAGTTACTGTATTAGTGTCGGTCAGTATGACGACGAGTATTACTCAATGAAAGTGTTGTCACAGTACCTGTATTAGTGTCGGTCAGTATGACGACGAGTATTACTCAATGAAAGTGTTGTCACTATTACTGTATAAGTGTCGGTCAGTATGACGACGAGTATTACTCAATGAAAGTGTTGTCACAGTACCTGTATTAGTGTCGGTCAGTATGACGACGAGTATTACTCAATGAAAGTGTTGTCACTATTACTGTATAAGTGTCGGTCAGTATGACACCGAGTATTACTCAATGAAAGTGTTGTCACTGTAACTGTATTGGTGTCGGTCAGTATGACACCGAGTATTACTCAATGAAAGTGTTGTCACTGTAACTGTATTGGTGTCGGTCAGTATGACGACGAGTATTACTCAATGAAAGTGTTGTCACAGTTACTGTATTAGTGTCGGTCAGTATGACACCGAGTATTACTCAATGAAAGTGTTGTAACAGTAACTGTATTAGTGTCGGTCAGTATGACGACGAGTATTACTCAATGAAAGTGTTGTCACAGTACCTGTATTAGTGTCGGTCAGTATGACGACGAGTATTACTCAATGAAAGTGTTGTCACAGTAACTGTATTAGTGTCGGTCAGTATGACGACGAGTATTACTCAATGAAAGTGTTGTCACAGTAACTGTATTAGTGTCGGTCAGTATGACGACGAGTATTACTCAATGAAAGTGTTGTCACAGTTACTGTATTAGTGTCGGTCAGTATGACACCGAGTATTACTCAATGAAAGTGTTGTCACAGTACCTGTATTAGTGAAGTCAGTATGACACCGAGTATTACTCAATGAAAGTGTTGTCACAGTAACTGTATTAGTGTCGGTCAGTATGACGTCGAGTATTACTCAATGAAAGTGTTGTCACAGTTACTGTATTAGTGTCGGTCAGTATGACGTCGAGTATTACTCAATGAAAGTGTTGTCACGGTAACTGTATTAGTGTCGGTCAGTATGACGTCGAGTATTACTCAATGAAAGTGTTGTCACAGTAACTGTATTAGTGAGGTCAGTATGACACCGAGTATTACTCAATGAAAGTGTTGTCACAGTTACTGTATTAGTGTCGGTCAGTATGACGTCGAGTATTACTCAATGAAAGTGTTGTCACAGTAACTGTATTAGTGTCGGTCAGTATGACGTCGAGTATTACTCAATGAAAGTGTTGTCACAGTAACTGTATTAGTGTCGGTCAGTATGACGTCGAGTATTACTCAATGAAAGTGTTGTCACAGTAACTGTATTAGTGAGGTCAGTATGACACCGAGTATTACTCAATGAAAGTGTTGTCACAGTTACTGTATTGATGACGGTCAGTATGACAATTTTGATTTTGGAACTACATGAACATCAAGACATTTACAAGTGATGTGTATGGTGGCATACTTCTGCCACCAGTAAACTACTTAGATAGCTAGAAAAGTATGTGGTTAACGAGTTAAGTATCTAGATATCTAGTTAACGTGATAATTAACAAGATAAGCGTGTCGTTAACTAGATACCTAACTCGTTAACCACTTAATTAGCTAGATGTATATGTAGCTTACTAGATATTTATCGCAGTAACTACTTTACACAACAAAATAGATTGGTGGGTAAGTGGTCGCAGTTGTGGGCACTATCAGACAATATTTCGTATTTATCTGGTATAAAAATTTATCACTATACTTATCTAGTTAACCACATAATTAGCTAGTTAATTAAGTAGTTAACTGGTGGCAGAAATATGCCACCATAGACGTGGAAGGGGGTTTCCAATTAAAATATAAACGTGTTTTAAGAATTAATGTAATTTCAGTAAAGCGTTTCTGATAAGACCTCATCATTCCGTTGTTTACTTTTGCGTTTTGTTCTTAATGTTTGAGTCGCCATAAAAAGATCAGTAAAAGTCCGAATTTGATATAATATATTATATTGTATTGAATGAAACTCTAAACATGTAGATCTGTTCAATTTGATATAATATATTATATTGTATTGAATGAAACTCTAAACATGTAGATCTGTTCAATTTTATATAATATATTATATTGTATTGAATGAAACTATAAACATGTTGATCTGTTAAATTTGATATAATATATTATATTGTATTGAATGAAACTCTAAACATGTAGATCTGTTAAATTTGATATAATATATTATATTGTATTGAATGAAACTCTCAACATGTTGATTTGTTAAAAATGGAAAAATCTTGAAATAGAATTGTGTCGCTAATACAGTTGTAGAGAGATAGTTAACATTGATGAAGCTATTTGTTAGATTTGTATCAGTGTAACATCTACACAAATGCTGAACCATACACTAAATTAAGATTATAATTAAGTACTCGTGGACAAAACTGACAATTTACAGCTGAAGTTGTCATATCGATTTGGTTCACGAGATGTCATGAAATCTATATCACATTAAATGTCAAGGAATATCAAAATGGCGACAAACACTTGGTTACCATAGCAACGTTTTGTACAGATGTTCAACTAGAACACAATACACTGTGGCAGTGTAGAGAGAGCTCATCACCGGATATTTAGGAATCAAACACTTTGAAAAACACATTAATTTCATTCATGTTTAACTTCTAAGAAATAGTCTATTCTGTTATAGTAAATGAGCCAATGAGATGACAGTTAAAACTTATAGACGACATTGAAAATGCTATACATGTTTGATAATGAATACACTTAAACCACTTAAACTTACGAAACTAACGTGCTAACACAATCTAAATATTGACATTTACAACGGCCGGCTACCATAGAGATCAGAATTTATATTTCTAGAGCGCGTTTATAAGCAACATTGTTCTCAAGTCCATTAAACAGGACAGGATGCATTACAGGGGCATGACAAGGGCTTGTGGGATGTGTATACAGGCACTATACGGACATTACAGGGGCATGACAAGGGCTTGTGGGATGTGTATGCAGGCACTATACGGACATGACATTACAGGGGCATGACAAGGGCTTGTGGGATGTGTATGAAGGCACTATACGGACATGACATTACAGGGGCATGACAAGGGCTTGTGGGATGTGTATGCAGGCACTATACGGACATTACAGGGGCATGACTAGGGCTTGTTGGATGTGTATGCAGGCACTATACGGGCATCACAGGGGAATGACTAGGGCTTGTGGGATGTGTATGCAGGCACTATACGGGCATTACAGGGGCATGACAAGGGCTTGTGGGATGTGTATGCAGGCACTATACGGGCATTACAGGGGCATGACAAGGGCTTGTGTGGGATGTGTATGCAGGCACTATACGGGCATTACAGGGGCATGACAAGGGCTTGTGGGATGTGTATGCAGGAACTATACGGACATTACAGGGGCATGACTAGGGCTTATTGGATGTGTATGCAGGCACTATACGGGCATTACAGGGGCATGACAAGGGCTTGTGGGATATGTATGCAGGCACTATACGGACATGACATTACAGGGGCATGACAAGGGCTTGTGGGATGTGTATGCAGGCACTATACGGGCATTACAGGGGCATGACTAGGGCTTGTGGGATGTGTATGCAGAAACTATACGGACATTACAGGGGCATGACAAGGGCTTGTGTGATGTGTATGCAGGCACTATACGGGCATTACAGGGGCATGACAAGGGCTTGTGCGATGTGTATGCAGGCACTATACGGACATTACAGGGGCATGACAAGGGCTTGTGTGATGTGTATGCAGGCACTATACGGGCATTACAGGGGCATGACAAGGGCTTGTGGGATGTGTATGCAGGCACTATACGGACATTACAGGGGCATGACCAGGGCTTGTGGGATGTGTATGCAGGCACTATACGGACATTACAGGGGCATGACAAGGGCTTGTGGGATGTGTATGCAGGCACTATACGGACATTACAGGGGCATGACAAGGGCTTGTGGGATGTGTATGCAGGCACTATACGGACATTACAGGGGCATGACAAGGGCTTGTGGGATGTGTATGCAGGCACTATACGGACATTACAGGGGCATGACAAGGGCTTGTGGGATGTGTATGCAGGCACTATACGGGCATTACAGGGGCATGACAAGGGCTTGTGGGATGTGTATGCAGGAACTATACGGACGTTACAGGGGCATGACAAGGGCTTGTGGGATGTGTATGCAGGCACTATACGGACATTACAGGGGCGTGACAAGGGCTTGTGGGATGTGTATGCAGGCACTATACGGACATTACATTTTCTAGAACGTCTGTGGTGCCATCTACAGGTATTTTCACAATATATAGTCAATTTGAAGTGTTGTACAATGTATGGTCATAAAGTGTGTCTCCAAACGTCCAAACATGCTGAACACTGCGCTCGACGAGCTCCAAAACACATTGCTGTTCTATTTTGTATTTATTTTTCGGCATAGCTATATAATATTGATTTTGACCTACAATTCAGAATAATCAAATGTTCTACATGAAGCGGGTTGTTTAAATATACAACACATTAAACGATTTGATTGGTTTATATTTAAGCGGAGAGGCACCATACACGGGGTGTCTTGAAAAGGTAATTCACTTTTTACTAAGTCTTTATTAAAATTTAATGCACGAATAAATGTATAAACTAGATGAAATTGGTTAGTGTTTCTACCAAAAATTGACACGATTTCTTTTTCAGTAAGTTATCGTTGAAAGATACTTCTTTTTCCGTAGCGTACTCATCTGTTCCGCAATGCGGCAATTCTTTTAACGAATGTTTTAACTTAGCTTCATAGATTATTGCGCAAAATTTTATTTTTCAATTTATAGCAATGTGTGTGTCTTTTGATTATATTCAACAATATATGGCAATTAATAACATTACCAAATTACGCGATAACTATTTGTTAAGCGTAATAACTTATTCGTTGTTTTCAATTGTTTTGTATAAAATATTGTTTAAAATACGCCGTTTGTCTTTTTCAAAGATGTTTCTTGTCACATGATTAAGAACCGTGTGTACCTGACTGCGTACTATGCGTACAGGTCGCTAAATGCCAGCTACATATAGTTAATGAATGTCACTCATTGTTCGATCTAATCTTATAATGCACTCTCGACTTCCGTAAAACAAACAAAAAACATACAAAAAATACACTGAGGGATATCGTATATCTTCTCATTTTAAGTTTGGATCTGTTGGATCTATAGGACGCAAATTTGCTCATGTTTTATTTACTACTATGACGATATATTTACGGGTATATTCATTTCAAATTCATACTAGATTTCCCCCCAGGTGTTATCATATTCATGAACTGAAACATCAATATTGGTTAGATCAATTTTGAAATAATAATTACAATAAAACAGTTCATTTTAACTGTATAATGGAGTAAATGTGCCTTGTAACATCCGCATATGGTATCTGGTCCAACACTGAACATTACACACCGTACAAATATGTCAACATCACCTGGCAACAATGTCACAATCTATCACCTGGCAACAATGTCACAATCTATCACCTGGCAACAATGTCACAATCTTTCTTCATTGTGCTTTTTCTCAAACGTGTAAATATACGCATAGACCTTCAAAACAGACGCTACAAACGTGTAAGTATACGCATAGACCTTCAAAACAGACGCTACAAACGTGTAAGTATACGCATAGACCTTCAAAACAGACGCTACAAACGTGTAAGTATACGCATAGACCTTCAAAACAGACGCTACAAACGTGTAAGTATACGCATAGACCTTCAAAACAGACGCTACAAACGTGTAAGTATACGCATAGACCTTCAAAACAGACGCTACAAACGTGTAAGTATACGCATAGACCTTCAAAACAGACGCTACAAACGTGTAAGTATACGCATAGACCTTCAAAACAGACGCTACAAACGTGTAAGTATACGCATAGACATTCAAAACAGACGCTAAGCTAAATAGATTTAAACATACTTGCACTATTATCAATATTTTATTTGACTGTTTGTTGCATAATTTACATTATACCAGACATTACATGTTTGACTTAAGCTTTAAATTATCAAGTTGAGATATTGTTTTGAACCCGAGGCCCGGTTTCAGATTGTACCTGTCAAGCACTGGTATTGTTGGAAAATCTTGTGATATTGTAACCAGATTGTACCTGTCAAGTACTGGTATTGTTGGAAAATCTTGTGATATTGTAACCAGATTGTACCTGTCAAGTACTGGTATTGTTGGAAAATCTTGTGATATTGTAACCAGATTGTACCTGTCAAGTACTGGTATTGTTGGAAAATCTTGTGATATTGTAACCAGATTGTACCTGTCAAGTACTGGTATTGTTGGAAAATCTTGTGATATTGTAACCAGATTGTACCTGTCAAGTACTGGTATTGTTGGAAAATCTTGTGATATCGTGACCAGATTGTACCTGTCAAGTACTGGTATTGTTGGAAAATCTTGTGATATTGTAACCAGATTGTACCTGTCAAGTACTGGTATTGTTGGAAAATCTTGTGATATCGTGACCAGATTGTACCTGTCAAGTACTGGTATTGTTGGAAAATCTTGTGATATCGTGACCAGATTGTACCTGTCAAGTACTGGTATTGTTGGAAAATCTTGTGATATCGTGACCAGATTGTACCTGTCAAGTACTGGTATTGTTGGAAAATCTTGTGATATTGTAACCAGATTGTACCTGTCAAGTACTGGTATTGTTGGAAAATCTTGTGATATTGTAACCAGATTGTACCTGTCAAGTACTGGTATTGTTGGAAAATCTTGTGATATTGTAACCAGATTGTACCTGTCAAGTACTGGTATTGTTGGAAAATCTTGTGATATTGTAACCAGATTGTACCTGTCAAGTACTGGTATTGTTGGAAAATCTTGTGATATTGTAACCAGATTGTACCTGTCAAGTACTGGTATTGTTGGAAACCTCTTGTGATATCGTGACCAGATTTTACCTGTCAATTACTGAAATTGTTTAAGAGCAATCTTCTGCATAAGTATTTTAATTACATTCAAAGTAGCGTAAATCATCGCTGATGATGTTGCCAGTATTCTGCCAAAAATACTCAAGATACACGTGAAGATTGGAGCGAGTTTTTCTACTGGTTTTGAGTTATGGTTTAAAAAAGATGGAACACAATATTTACATTGAACTATGTACATCTTGCTCTTCAAAAAGTCATTCCAAATAGAGTTTTAATATTGGAACAGAAAACATCCTTACTATTCCCAATTCCAATTCCAAAGTTGGAATCAAATCACTTAAGACCATGTTTTAAATTGATAGGTTCAGTATCTAAGTCAGTATCCATCTGAACCTAGTATGTTTACATGTGGAAAATTAGATTTTCAAAGATATACTTGCCAATGACCAAAATATTACCGCTTAATACAGTATGATGATGATAAGGAATATGTTGAGTGGCAATTACTTAATGGATTTGATTCAATGATAATTGCCACGCAATCATATAAAGCTCAAGCCCAAACATTATTGAATCACTCAAATCATTAGCACTATCCAATCAAACGTTGGTATTGGACATGTTTAAGCAACTACAGACTATCCCCGCTTCAAGTTATCTCCGGTAACTTAAAATCGCATTGGGATTACCGGGGGGTAGGGTGAATATAATTTCAAGCTACCGGCAAACAGTCTATTGTCTATTTTTTTAAAACGTTGATGCTGCATTAGACTGTATTGCGCACGCATGCATAAGCAAATACGAAATTTGCGAACTGAGAACACAAGCAATTACATCAAGATCGTGATATTGTTCCCATTCACTTGTTCCATTTTGTAATAATTTCCAGAGCTTAAGTTCTGTTTATCTACTTCTGATCATTTAATATTGCAATGGATTAACATGATTTTTTTTGTATGTGCAAATACCATTAATAGTTTTCAATTCGTTGCGCACGAGCAAATAATGTCTGTTACATCATAAAACATCAAATACTCATAATGCCAAACCACGTGGAATATAATATAGAGATATAACATACCACGTGTAATGAAATACAGAGATATGACATGCCACGTGGAATATAATACAGAGATATAACATATGACGTGGAATATAATACAGAGATATAACATACCATGTGGACTATAATACAGAGATATAACATACCACGTGTAATATAATACAGAGATATAACATGCCACGTGGAATTTAATGCAGAGATATAACATTCCACGTAGGATATAATACAGAGATATAACATATCACGTGGAATATAATACAGAGATATAACATACCACGTGTAATATAATACAGAGATAACATACCACGTGGGATATAATACAGAGATATAACATACTATGTGTAATATATTACAGAGATATCACATGCCACGTGGAATATAATACAGAGATATAACATGCCACGTGTAATATAATACAGAGATATAACTTTGTTTGTACCACGTGGAATATGATACAGAAATATAACGTCACGTGGGATATAATACAGAGATATAACATACCATGTGGGATATAATACAGAGATATAACATATCACGTGGGATATAATACAGATATATAACGTATCATATGGGATATAGTACAGAGATATAACGTATCACGTGGGATATAATACAGAGATATTACGTATTATATTCGTAAATTATAATAGTTTCATAGTACACGACATTGCTTGCATTTTACCCATAGTAAACGTGTATGATACACACGCTGATAAGCAAATAATTTGAAATATAATAGTCATCGCATTATGTATAATAATGATTTATTCATCATATACAGATTGAAAGGGAACTACATCAATATTAGCATTATAGTGCGAGTGGTTTTCTAGTATTTGCCGAGGAAATGCGTGTTTTGCAAATGCCTTGGCAGATACGGTAAAGAGGAACATTTAACTTGCTTACTTTATCATTGAAGATAATAATGAAATCTGAGTCAGGATGCATAAAAGAATTGATATTTTTGCGCTTAGCAATTCTCTTGTAAAATAGTCGTGTATAATTGTGTTAAATAATACTCTATCTATTATACACACATGTACGTTCGCTGTTGAACTGCAATGTCGCAAAATGATAATATCAAATACAGTGAGAGTGCTTTTTCTCGAATGAAAGTATGTCAGTGTGATTGAAGAGTTTTGTTGTCTTTTATTTGCGCATGATTTATAGAATATTTCATAATCCTTATGATATATCGATTGCTCTATTATTATATTTTACGTCTGTCTCCAGACGAGATATTGTCATATTGAGCTAGTTCCATCACGACGTGCATGATGCTGTATCACATAGTGTATTCCTGGCAATCATTATATAAAAATCAGATGGTTTCCTGTGTCACAGTACATATTAACATGAGGGAAGTAATATTACCCGAGACGAACAAAATATAAAAGAAAATAAATTCAACACTACTAACTGTTTGTTTACAGTTGTCGTCATTTTGTCGTTTGGAATAGTTGCAAGCGCCGGAAGTTACTGATTAACAATGCATTTCAGTAAGCGTCTACCATCATGAACTTTGGAAACCAGAATTGTAATTTTAGCCATATGATAGTATACTATCACCCGGTGAAAAATGTACTGTCAGTGTAATAGTACGGAATGACTCATAATGAGTATATAGATATTTAACAAGGCAAAGTGACGCAAGGTATGATAACATTATATGCCATATGTAAATACATAAGATATGTATACATTTTCTCATTTGTCTATACGAAATATACTGGCTCGGTGGCGCGGAAGTAGTGTCCAGTCTCGGAAAGAAAATGTCGTAGATCGATCCCGTGTTTAACTTGTGATATCATGTCACAGTTTACGTCAAGGTGTCACTCAACACTATACATGTGCTACATGCAGACACTATCTCCATCAACGTGCTTGATATCTCTTATTGGAACGTAAAACCCAACACTCGCCATGCACAATATGTCAGGTCTTTTGTTTTCAGGGGATATTTTAGTCGTGAACTATAATCAGTCATACTTTATGTTAGCTTGAATAGGCGACTTAAATAATGAGTTATAAACTATTGGTATCGTTGGTTTTAGTTTTGTCATTTAAAATTGCTGCCTAAAAAGCTCTATGTATCGTGATATAGTATTTATCGTGATATAGTATTATTGTGATACAGTATGTATCGTGATATAAGATTTATCGTGACACAGTATTTATCGTGATACAGTTTTTATCGTGATATAGTATTTATCGTGATAAAGTATGTATCGTGATATAGTATTTATCGTGATGTAGTATTTATCGTGATAAGTATTTATCGTGATACAGTATTTATCGTGTTATAGTATGTATCGTGATACAGTATTTATCGTGATATAGTATGTATCGTGATACAGTATTTATCGTGATATAGTATGTATCGTGAGACAGTATTTATCGTGATAAAGTATGTATCGTGATACAGTATTTATCGTGATATAGTATGTATCGTGATACAGTATTTATCGTGATATAGTATGTATCGTGATACAGTATTTATCGTGATATAGTATGTATCGTGATACAGTATTATCGTGATACAGTATTTATCGTGATTTGGCATTTATCGTGATATAGTATGTATCGTGATACAGTATTTATCGTGATATAGTATTTATCGTGATATAGTATGTATCGTGATATAGTATTTATCGTGATATAGTATGTATCGTGATATAGTATTTATCGTGATATAGTATGTGTCGTGATATAGTATGTATCGTGATATAGTATTTATCGTGATATAGTATGTATCGTGATATAGTATGTGTCGTGATATAGTATGTATCGTGATATAGTATTTATCGTGATATAGTATGTATCGTGATATAGCATTTATCGTGATATAGTATGTGTCGTGATATAGTATGTATCGTGATATAGTATGTATCGTGTTCTGTAATTGTTTTGCTCATTACCATCACCTAGCTAAATTTCACCATTTTGTTTGGTTGGTTGGCAAGCGTTTGAATATTTGGTATACCTACATACTTTGTTCAACAGAAGCCTATTTTTAAGTGAAGATCACAGTACTTGTAACTAGGACACAGATACTGCGTGTGGACATGTTTCAAGAGGCTTAACTTGAACGAGTCGTTGCACCAGGCATTCATGATCGATCGGCTATAATTGCACGGTGTACAAGATGACTTGTGGCACGTTAATAGGATCAAGGTGTCACTAACTGAGTCAGTCTGGATTGTGAAGGTCAGTGCTGGGTCACTGCATGGTGAACTTTTAAACATTGTGTGATAGAAACAAGCAATCGACTAAACCAATCTAAGTACATGTACATGTAAATTTCTTAAAATGATTTAGACAAGATAGTAAGATCTTTATTCCAACAGAGAAACTTGGTGTATCTGTTTTCTACGGGCGGGTCTCGGATAATGATTTGTACTTTTCATGTCGATTATGGCAACAATATATCATAACGGCCAGTCAATTTTCTAAAACAACAAAGCAATTTAATGAGAGGGTAATCTGCACAATTGCCCTAATATCTATAATACTATATGAGCTTTCATAAGAGTATGAAACATGTACAAGTGCTTTGGGAGGATGAAACATGTACAAGTGCTTTGGGAGGATGAAACATGTACAAGTGCTTTGGGAGGATGAAACATGTACAAGTACTTTGGGAGGATGAAACATGTACAAGTGTTTTGGGAGGATGAAACATGTACAAGTGCTTTGGGAGGATGAAACATGTACAAGTACTTTGGGAGGATGAAACATGTACAAGTGCTTTGGGAGGATGAAACATGTACAAGTGCTTTGGGAGGATGAAACATGTACAAGTGCTTTGGGAGGATGAAACATGTACAAGTACTTTGGGAGGATGAAACATGTACAAGTGCTTTGGGAGGATGAAACATGTACAAGTACTTTGGGAGGATGAAACATGTACAAGTACTTTGGGAGGATGAAACATGTACAAGTGCTTTGGGAGGATGAAACATGTACAAGTGCTTTGGGAGGATGAAACATGTACAAGTACTTTGGGAGGATGAAACATGTACAAGTACTTTGGGAGGATGAAACATGTACAAGTGCTTTGGGAGGATGAAACATGTACAAGTGCTTTGGGAGGATGAAACATGTACAAGTGCTTTGGGAGGATGAAACATGTACAAGTGCTTTGGGAGGATGAAACATGTACAAGTGCTTTGGGAGGATGAAACATGTACAAGTGCTTTGGGAGGATGAAACATGTACAAGTACTTTGGGAGGATGAAACATGTACAAGTGCTTTGGGAGGATGAAACATGTACAAGTGTTTAGGGAGGATGAAACATGTACAAGTACTTTGGGAGGATGAAACATGTACAAGTGTTTAGGGAGGATGAAACATGTACAAGTGTTTAGGGAGGATGAAACATGTACAAGTGTTTAGGGAGGATGAAACATGTACAAGTGTTTAGAGAGGATGAAACATGTACAAGTACTTTGGGAGGATGAAACATGTACAAGTGTTTTGGGAGGATGAAACATGTACAAGTGCTTTGGGAGGATGAAACATGTACAAGTACTTTGGGAGGATGAAACATGTACAAGTGCTTTGGGGGGATGAAACATGTACAAGTGTTTAGGGAGGATGAAACATGTACAAGTGCTTTGGGAGGATGAAACATGTACAAGTACTTTGGGAGGATGAAACATGTACAAGTGTTTTGGGAGGATGAAACATGTACAAGTGCTTTGGGAGGATGAAACATGTACAAGTACTTTGGGAGGATGAAACATGTACAAGTGCTTTGGGAGGATGAAACATGTACAAGTGTTTAGGGAGGATGAAACATGTACAAGTACTTTGGGAGGATGAAACATGTACAAGTGTTTAGGGAGGATGAAACATGTACAAGTGTTTAGGGAGGATGAAACATGTACAAGTGTTTAGGGAGGATGAAACATGTACAAGTGTTTAGAGAGGATGAAACATGTACAAGTACTTTGGGAGGATGAAACATGTACAAGTGTTTTGGGAGGATGAAACATGTACAAGTGCTTTGGGAGGATGAAACATGTACAAGTACTTTGGGAGGATGAAACATGTACAAGTGCTTTGGGAGGATGAAACATGTACAAGTGTTTAGGGAGGATGAAACATGTACAAGTGCTTTGGGAGGATGAAACATGTACAAGTGTTTTGGGAGGATGAAACATGTACAAGTGTTTTGGGAGGATGAAATATGTACAAGTACTTTGGGAGGATGAAACATGTACAAGTGTTTTGGGAGGATGAAACATGTACAAGTGCTTTGGGAGGATGAAACATGTACAAGTACTTTGGGAGGATGAAACATGTACAAGTGCTTTGGGAGGATGAAACATGTACAAGTGTTTAGGGAGGATGAAACATGTACAAGTGCTTTGGGAGGATGAAACATGTACAAGTGTTTAGGGAGGATGAAACATGTACAAGTACTTTGGGAGGATGAAACATGTACAAGTGTTTTGGGAGGATGAAACATGTACAAGTGTTTTGGGAGGATGAAACATGTACAAGTACTTTGGGAGGATGAAACATGTACAAGTGTTTTGGGAGGATGAAACATGTACAAGTGCTTTGGGAGGATGAAACATGTACAAGTACTTTGGGAGGATGAAACATGTACAAGTGTTTAGGGAGGATGAAACATGTACAAGTGCTTTGGGTGGATGAAACATGTACAAGTGTTTAGGGAGGATGAAACATGTACAAGTGCTTTGGGAGGATGAAACATGTACAAGTACTTTGGGAGGATGAAACATGTACAAGTGCTTTGGGAGGATGAAACATGTACAAGTGTTTTGGGAGGATGAAACATGTACAAGTGCTTTGGGAGGATGAAACATGTACAAGTACTTTGGGAGGATGAAACATGTACAAGTGTTTAGGGAGGATGAAACATGTACAAGTGCTTTGGGAGGATGAAACATGTACAAGTGCTTTGGGAGGATGAAACATGTACAAGTGCTTTGGGAGGATGAAACATGTACAAGTGTTTAGGGAGGATGAAACATGTACAAGTGCTTTGGGAGGATGAAACATGTACAAGTGCTTTGGGAGGATGAAACATGTACAAGTGCTTTGGGAGGATGAAACATGTACAAGTACTTTGGGAGGATGAAACATGTACAAGTGTTTAGGGAGGATGAAACATGTACAAGTGCTTTGGGAGGATGAAACATGTACAAGTGCTTTGGGAGGATGAAACATGTACAAGTGCTTTGGGAGGATGAAACATGTACAAGTGCTTTGGGAGGATGAAACATGTACAAGTGTTTAGGGAGGATGAAACATGTACAAGTACTTTGGGAGGATGAAACATGTACAAGTACTTTGGGAGGATGAAACATGTACAAGTGTTTTGGGAGGATGAAACATGTACAAGTAATTTGGGAGGATGAAACATGTACAAGTACTTTGGGAGGATGAAACATGTACAAGTGCTTTGGGAGGATGAAACATGTACAAGTAATTTGGGAGGATGAAACATGTACAAGTGCTTTGGGAGGATGAAACATGTACAAGTGCTTTGGGAGGATGAAACATGTACAAGTGTTTTGGGAGGATGAAACATGTACAAGTGCTTTGGGAGGATGAAACATGTGCAAGTGTTTTGGGAGGATGAAACATGTACAAGTGCTTTGGGAGGATGAAACATGTACAAGTGTTTTGGGAGGATGAAACATGTACAAGTGTTTTGGGAGGATGAAACATGTATAAGTACTTTGGGAGGATGAAACATGTACAAGTGCTTTGGGAGGATGAAATATGTACAAGTGTTTTGGGAGGATGAAACATGTAAAAGTGTTTAGGGAGGATGAAACATGTACAAGTGCTTTGGGAGGATGAAACATGTACAAGTAATTTTGGAGGCTGAAACATGTACAAGTACTTTGTGAGGATGAAACATGTAAAAGTAATTTCGGAGGATGAAACATGTACAAGTGTTTAGGGAGGATGAAACATGTACAAGTGTTTAGTGAGGATGAAACTTGTACAAGTGTTTAGTGAGGATGAAACATGTAAAAGTAATTTCGGAGGATGAAACATGTACAAGTGCTTTGGGAGGATGAAACATGTACAAGTAATTTGGGAGGATGAAACATGTACAAGTGCTTTGGGAGGATGAAACATGTGCAAGTGTTTTGGGAGGATGAAACATGTACAAGTGCTTTGGGAGGATGAAACATGTACAAGTGTTTAGTGAGGATGAAACTTGTACAAGTGTTTTGGGAGGATGAAACATGTACAAGTGCTTTGGGAGGATGAAACATGTACAAGTGCTTTGGGAGGATGAAACATGTGCAAGTGTTTTGGGAGGATGAAACATGTACAAGTGCTTTGGGAGGATGAAACATGTACAAGTGTTTTGGGAGGATGAAACATGTACAAGTGCTTTGGGAGGATGAAACATGTACAAGTGCTTTGGGAGGATGAAACATGTACAAGTGCTTTGGGAGGATGAAACATGTACAAGTGCTTTGGGAGGATGAAACATGTACAAGTGCTTTGGGAGGATGAAACATGTGCAAGTGTTTTGGGAGGATGAAACATGTACAAGTGCTTTGGGAGGATGAAACATGTACAAGTGCTTTGGGAGGATGAAACATGTACAAGTGTTTAGTGAGGATGAAACTTGTACAAGTGTTTTGGGAGGATGAAACATGTGCAAGTGTTTAGTGAGGATGAAACTTGTACAAGTGTTTTGGGAGGATGAAACATGTACAAGTGTTTAGTGAGGATGAAACTTGTACAAGTGTTTTGGGAGGATGAAACATGTACAAGTGTTTAGTGAGGATGAAACTTGTACAAGTGTTTTGGGAGGATGAAACATGTAAAAGTGTTTAGAGAGGATGAAACATGTACAAGTGTTTTGGGAGGATGAAACATGTACAAGTGCTTTGGGAGGATGAAACATGTACAAGTGCTTTGTGAGGATGAAACATGTAAAAGTAATTTCGGAGGATGAAACATGTACAAGTGCTTTGGGAGGATGAAACATGTACAAGTAATTTGGGAGGATGAAACATGTACAAGTGCTTTGGGAGGATGAAACATGTACAAGTAATTTGGGAGGATGAAACATGTACAAGTGTTTTGGGAGGATGAAACATGTACAAGTGTTTTGGGAGGATGAAACATGTACAAGTAATTTGGGAGGATGAAACATGTACAAGTGTTTTGGGAGGATGAAACATGTAAAAGTGCTTTGGGAGGATGAAACATGTACAAGTGTTTAGGGAGGATGAAACATGTACAAGTGGTTTGGGAGGATGAAACATGTACAAGTACTTTGGGAGGATGAAACATGTACAAGTGCTTTGGGAGGATGAAACATGTACAAGTGTTTTGGGAGGATGAAACATGTACAAGTGTTTTGGGAGGATGAAACATGTACAAGTAATTTTGGAGGCTGAAACATGTACAAGTACTTTGTGAGGATGAAACATGTAAAAGTAATTTCGGAGGATGAAACATGTACAAGTGTTTAGGGAGGATGAAACATGTACAAGTGGTTTGGGAGGATGAAACATGTACAAGTGGTTTGGGAGGATGAAACATGTACAAGTGGTTTGGGAGGATGAAACATGTACAAGTGTTTAGTGAGGATGAAACTTGTACAAGTGTTTAGTGAGGATGAAACATGTAAAAGTAATTTCGGAGGATGAAACATGTACAAGTGCTTTGGGAGGATGAAACATGTAAAAGTAATTTCGGAGGATGAAACATGTACAAGTGCTTTGGGAGGATGAAACATGTAAAAGTGTTTTGGGAGGATGAAACATGTACAAGTGTTTAGTGAGGATGAAACTTGTACAAGTGTTTAGTGAGGATGAAACATGTAAAAGTAATTTCGGAGGATGAAACATGTACAAGTGCTTTGGGAGGATGAAACATGTAAAAGTAATTTCGGAGGATGAAACATGTACAAGTGCTTTGGGAGGATGAAACATGTACAAGTAATTTGGGAGGATGAAACATGTACAAGTGCTTTGGGAGGATGAAACATGTGCAAGTGTTTTGGGAGGATGAAACATGTACAAGTGCTTTGGGAGGATGAAACATGTACAAGTGCTTTGGGAGGATGAAACATGTACAAGTGCTTTGGGAGGATGAAACATGTACAAGTGTTTAGTGAGGATGAAACTTGTACAAGTGTTTTGGGAGGATGAAACATGTAAAAGTGTTTAGAGAGGATGAAACATGTACAAGTGTTTTGGGAGGATGAAACATGTACAAGTGTTTAGTGAGGATGAAACATGTACAAGTGTTTAGGGAGGATGAAACATGTACAAGTGTTTTGGGAGGATGAAACATGTACAAGTGTTTTGGGAGGATGAAACATGTAAAAGTGTTTAGAGAGGATGAAACATGTACAAGTGCTTTGGGAGGATGAAACATGTACAAGTGCTTTGTGAGGATGAAACATGTAAAAGTGTTTAGGGAGGATGAAACATGTACAAGTGCTTTGGGAGGATGAAACATGTACAAGTGCTTTGTGAGGATGAAACATGTAAAAGTAATTTCGGAGGATGAAACATGTACAAGTGCTTTGGGAGGATGAAACATGTACAAGTAATTTGGGAGGATGAAACATGTACAAGTGCTTTGGGAGGATGAAACATGTACAAGTGCTTTGGGAGGATGAAACATGTACAAGTGCTTTGGGAGGATGAAACATGTACAAGTGCTTTGGGAGGATGAAACATGTACAAGTGCTTTGGGAGGATGAAACATGTACAAGTAATTTGGGAGGATGAAACATGTACAAGTGTTTTGGGAGGATGAAACATGTACAAGTAATTTTGGAGGCTGAAACATGTACAAGTACTTTGTGAGGATGAAACATGTAAAAGTAATTTCGGAGGATGAAACATGTACAAGTGTTTAGGGAGGATGAAACATGTACAAGTGTTTAGGGAGGATGAAACATGTACAAGTGGTTTGGGAGGATGAAACATGTACAAGTGCTTTGGGAGGATGAAACATGTACAAGTACTTTGGGAGGATGAAACATGTACAAGTCCTTTGGGAGGATGAAACATGTACAAGTACTTTGGGAGGATGAAACATGTACAAGTGCTTTGGGAGGATGAAACATGTACAAGTGCTTTGGGAGGATGAAACATGTACAAGTGCTTTGGGAGGATGAAACATGTACAAGTGCTTTGGGAGGATGAAACATGTACAAGTACTTTGGGAGGATGAAACATGTACAAGTGCTTTGGGAGGATGAAACATGTACAAGTGTTTTGGGAGGATGAAATATGTACAAGTAATTTGGGAGGATGAAACATGTACAAGTGCTTTGGGAGGATGAAACATGTACAAGTGTTTAGGGAGGATGAAACATGTACAAGTACTTTGGGAGGATGAAACATGTACAAGTGCTTTGGGAGGATGAAACATGTACAAGTGTTTAGGGAGGATGAAACATGTACAAGTGCTTTGGGAGGATGAAACATGTACAAGTACTTTGGGAGGATGAAACATGTACAAGTACTTTGGGAGGATGAAACATGTACAAGTGCTTTGGGAGGATGAAACATGTACAAGTGCTTTGGGAGGATGAAACATGTACAAGTGCTTTGGGAGGATGAAACATGTACAAGTGCTTTGGGAGGATGAAACATGTACAAGTGCTTTGGGAGGATGAAACATGTACAAGTGCTTTGGGAGGATGAAACATGTACAAGTGCTTTGGGAGGATGAAACATGTACAAGTGCTTTGGGAGGATGAAACATGTACAAGTGCTTTGGGAGGATGAAACATGTACAAGTAATTTGGGAGGATGAAACATGTACAAGTGCTTTGGGAGGATGAAACATGTACAAGTAATTTGGGAGGATGAAACATGTACAAGTGTTTAGGGAGGATGAAACATGTACAAGTGCTTTGGGAGGATGAAACATGTACAAGTGCTTTGGGAGGATGAAACATGTACAAGTGCTTTGGGAGGATGAAACTTGTACAAGTGTTTAGGGAGGATGAAACATGTACAAGTACTTTGGGAGGATGAAACATGTACAAGTGTTTTGGGAGGATGAAACATGTACAAGTGCTTTGGGAGGATGAAACATGTACAAGTGTTTTGGGAGGATGAAACATGTACAAGTGTTTTGGGAGGATGAAACATGTACAAGTGCTTTGGGAGGATGAAACATGTACAAGTGCTTTGGGAGGATGAAACATGTACAAGTGTTTTGGGAGGATGAAACATGTACAAGTGTTTTGGGAGGATGAAACATGTACAAGTGCTTTGGGAGGATGAAACATGTACAAGTGTTTTGTGAGGATGAAACATGTACAAGTGTTTTGGGAGGATGAAACATGTACAAGTGCTTTGGGAGGATGAAACATGTACAAGTGTTTTGGGAGGATGAAACATGTACAAGTGTTTTGGGAGGATGAAACTTGTACAAGTGCTTTGGGAGGATGAAACATGTACAAGTGCTTTGGGAGGATGAAACATGTACAAGTGTTTTGGGAGGATGAAACATGTACAAGTGCTTTGGGAGGATGAAACATGTACAAGTGCTTTGGGAGGATGAAACATGTACAAGTGTTTTGGGAGGATGAAATATGTACAAGTGTTTTGGGAGGATGCAGTGAATTATAGTGTAAAGTTCTCACATATATCACGTATACCACATTTGCAAACATTGTACTTCCAATGTAAATAATTTTGTCAAAATTAAACAGTAACAAATAGTTGTGTTGTGTTTCATACTGTTGATTGTTACAGTGTTAAGTGTATACATTCATGCTTAAATCTCGTGAGTACACTATTCATGATCTAAGAGAATAGGGAACATTACAATCACCCAACCATATATGCGGTATATCTTTGATGTTTCGTCACCTATGGACCGTGGGCAAGTTATAGAGCGGAACTTTCAAAGCTTGTTCTGATCAGTTCGTTACAAGCCTGCAATGTTGATTCATTATTAATGACACGTGTAAATGGTGTAAAACTGTTGATATTCAACGCTTTGAAAGACCAATGATGCGAGAGTAGGTGACTTGCTAATGTTTTATTATGGTTACGTGAGTTGTGTTGTGCAGGGTGTTGGATGATGGATGGAGTTATTGAATTATCAAAAGCAATCAACAGAGTGCAGTGTTCATACTTTGTCCTGGTACTTTATATAATTAATGTTTGTACTACACAATAGAAACATTTGATCACGAAAAAACAAGTAGGGGGGACGGTTTCAGATTTCCGAATGACATGCATTTATTCAAATCGAGATTATATTTTAGAATTTTAATACAAGGCTGACCATTTCGCGCTATTATATTAAACACCAATATGGAAGCCAAAAGGCATATTCAAAACACTCTATCCTTCGTTGTGTCCGCATTTTCGTTTTCAAATAATCATTTGAAAGAATCATTTGATGGAACGAAACTCATTCAATATTTAGTTTGCTGTATCACATTCACATATTATTTTGCGTTTTGCTTCAAGCTCCACGCAAATATGGAATAGCCTGCGAAATCCGGGCATGGTACTGTGGAGTAGGTGCCCCATCCGGGCATGGCACGGTGGATGAGTAGGTGCGCCATCCAGGCATGGCATGGAAGATGAGTAAAGCACCATCCGGGTATGGCATGGTTGATGAGCAGAGCACCATCCGGGCACGACATGGTGGATGAGTAGAACACCATCCAGGCATGGCATGGTGGATGAGTAGAGCACCATCCGGGCATGGCATGGTTGATGAGTAGAGCACCATCCGGGCATGGCATGGTTGATGAGTAGAGCACCATCCGGGCATGGCATGGTGGATGAGTAGAGCACCATCCGGGCATGGCATGGTTGATGAGTAGAGCACCATCCGGGCATGGCATGGTAGATGAGTAAAGCACCATCCGGGCACGGCATGGTGGATGAGTAAGCACCATCCGGGCATGGCATGGTGGATGAGTAGAGCACGGTCCGGGCATGGCATGGTGAATGAGTAAAGCACCATCCGGGCATGGCACGGTGGAAGAGTAGAGCACCATCCGGACATGGCATGGTTGATGAGTAAAGCACCATCCGGGAACGGCATGGTGGATGAGTAAGCACCATCCGGACATGGCATGGTGGATGAGTAGAGCACCATCCGGGCATGGCAAGGTGGATGAGTAGAGCACCATCCGGGCATGGCAAGGTAGATGAGTAAAGCACCATCCGGGCATGGCACGGTGGATGAGTAAAGCACCATTCGGGCATGGCACGGTGGATGAGTAAAGCACCATCCGGGCATGGCACGGTGGATGAGTAAAGCACAATCAGGGCATGGCACGGTGGATGAGTAAAGCACCATTCGGGCATGGCACGGTGGATGAGTCAAGCACCATCCGGGCATGGCACGGTGGATGAGTCAAGCACCATCCGGGCATGGCACGGTGGATGAGTAAAGCACCATCCGGGCATGGCACGGTGGATGAGTAAAGCACAATCCGGACATGGCGACTTTGGATGAGTAAAGCAAAATCAGGGCATGGCACGGTGGATGAGTAAAGCACAATCAGGGCATGGCACGGTGGATGAGTAAAGCACCATCCGGACATGGCACGGTGGATGAGTAAAGCACAATCAGGGCATGGCACGGTGGATGAGTAAAGCACCATCCGGGCATGGCACGGTGGATGAGTAGAGCACCATCCGGACATGGCATGGTAGATGAGTAGAGCGCCATCCGGGCATGGCACGGCGGATGAGTAGAGCGCCATCCGGGCATGACACTGTTGATGACTAGAGCGCTTGCTCATGGTTCGAAGTTAACGCGTTCGAATCCCACTAAGGAAAGGATAAAGTGCTAACTGCGAGGGTCATAGCTGTCAGCATGTTTCAATATCTATGTTTAAACTAACGGAATTTTAGAGTGTTGATTACTAGAAATATTTAAGTTATACTAGTTGAATGAAAGATACTGTATTGTTATAGTTCACTCTGATACTGTGTTTCATAACGTCTTAATGCAAATGCTTCGGACGGAACCCAGTCATCACCACAACAGAAACACACCATCTCCCATCACTGACAGTATTAATAAGCTAGCACCATCTTGTGTCTATACAAATGTATGTTGGTCGACATATAAAATGTATACAGTGGAAATAGTTTACACTCATTTAAAGATTTTAGATTTCCCATGACTAACGTCAATAAACTTTATACATGCATTAACATTACTCACTGCTCTTGTTATATGTTGTTGTTTTAAGAATGAATTAAATATAAGTTTATAAAAAGAATATCATTGTCTTGAGTTATATTTCAAACTAGAAGCAAAAACAATACGTGATTCTTTGTATATCCCCAATTGCTGTATCGGATAACTGTATAAGTTTGCAATACAGACTCTATATTTATAGGATCATTTTCTTAAAAGTCTGAAAACCTCGGGTTTAAAATGTACTACACTTAGTCAGACTGTTGATACGATTGCAAATATTGCCAGTACATTTCTTAACGCGATTTCGAAAGGATACGTAGATATTTCTATAGACTTAATTACATTTAAAACAGAATTACCCATACAAATCAGCCGTTTATCATTGTCTCTGAATACGTAACTGATTATAATTATACGGATTGATACGATACTCGGCTCTTCTTTAATTAAGTTGCTGACAGGAGTACTGGGAACGTGTTTAATCATACGCATATTTATGTTCATTATGTCTGGCTAACGTCACATGTTTGTACTGTTTGAGACTCAGAGGTGAAAGACCACTAACCGTAGCTACATGTCATTGAAGGACCACTAACCGTAGCTACATGTCATTGAAGGACCACTAACCGTAGCTACATGTCATTGAAGGACCACTAACCGTAGCTACATGTCATTGAAGGACCACTAACCGTAGCTACATGTCATTGAAGGACCACTAACCGTAGCTACATGTCATTGAAAGACCACTAACCGTAGCTACATGTCATTTAAGGACATGCTATGTTATACATGTACTCAAATAAATACGTTTCTATTGTCAAAGATATTCAAAAAATATACTGAGAAATTTTAATCGATTTTTTCTGCATAAATAAGTTTGTTAATGTCAGAAGCATTCTAAAATATGTCATTCGACGAGAGCCAGTTTTAAAACATTCTAAAAACATCAGCCCAACATATAATCCCACGTTGGCCGATGTTTATGTTGTTGTATATCAGTTAACTGTGTATATCGCAAGGCACAATGATACAGTCATACAGCAGACTAACTTCAAATAAATCAAGAAAAATGTCATATTCCGGCGTTATAAATCCAACAAAGAGATATAAAAACACCAATACTTATACAACACTATTGGTATGAATCAAGGTGTCGGCGGAACAATGATACATGGCATAACCTATTTGATATTCTAGGTACGACAACTGGTAGCTATTCATGGAATGTCTTATGTTTGTACTCAAAGTTTTCTCTATCCTATATTTCACGTTTTATGTTTTCACCATACATGTCTCTTTATCTGGTTAGTTTTGTATTATTATACTGCAGTTATACTCAAACTTAACGCTTGTTATTAAATGATTTCTAAATACTATATTTACATAACGGTGTTTCGTAGTTGAAGTATAATTATACGGAACTTTATCTCTACTATGCTTGACAAAGCATCATTCAAATGTCAAATTAACCTCACGCTTTAGAATGTTCATGGTCCAGACTTCAAGAAAAATAAATTACTTGAAATCTGCGAAAAAGCTGCATGGTAGCGTTGTAAAACGCACCCTATGAGTATCTCTCCACGTGGAGCTTTGCCCGTGGGGATTTAACCCCCCCCCCCCGCCCGCATAATAGTAAGATAGTATTTAACAATTATAATAAGCAGTTGTGTTATGTATTTTTCTAGCGTTGTAATTGATTCATGTATGTGAATACGTATGTATATGTGTATGTTTATCAGTGTATGTATTTACTTGTTTGTGTGTAACGATGGGCATTATGCTTTTGTCCATGTTAGAATTAATCATACACATTATTTCATATATACAACTCATTCCTTCAATTGACATTTACTGTGCTATTGCATAATGTTTTTAACGTTAAAGTTATTTTGTTTTATTTTAAAATATATTATTTGAGTGTCTGTCGATATGTAAATGAAAATTTGAAAGTAAATATTGTCAGACATCCTGATTATTATATTATTAACAAGTATAAGTGTAAATGTATATTGAACATTGATATTGCCTCCTAAGTCATCGTACATTTCATACATAATGACTTGCCTTCTCACACTACGGTGTCATTATCAAACATAATGAAACTATCGCCTGAGTGATACCACGTCCAATATTTGTTTCAAACGTTTACTCCAGAACAAAATACATCTATGTTTTAACAATCACACTACCTTCTCGTTCTTGTCTTATATTAATTTCGTATTCGCGATAGGCGTTTATGTTTCGTTTTAAATACAAACTTCAGACATACGAAGTATTTCGAGAGAATTCAAACAAGAAACGAACATTTTGAGATTGATATCAAGACATTTCTGAACCATTTTTAATCAAATATTCCGGCAAGTTATTGAAACAGAAGTTTTCAAACTATTTACACAATAATGTTTTGTTATTTTGTTTTGTTTTAAATTGACTAAAGGAAAGTATAATGAACGTGTATACTTATAATCATTTCCAGGAAAGTGATGACAAAAATGTGACAAAACAAAACTCACAATTTGTTTTATACAAAAACATTACAAAAAAGTACTTACCATCAAGGAACAAACAGCAAATTATGAATTGCACATCCTATCATACAGACAATGTCCAGAGTATAGGTAGGCAGACGATACGTCAACACGTATAAGATATTCACAGATAATTACAAGTAATCAGCGACAACTATTACCTGGCTTTGAAATTGTTTGTCACGTGCACACATGGAATATCTGAAAGCCAACAAGATCGTTTCCAATATCGAATGACGTGTGTGAATGTAAGCGATAGTCATATATTGCGTAGTGTTGTGAAAAAAGCGGATGACAGTATGATAACAGATGCAGCCAAATTAGACATGATTAATAGTTTATATGTTGTATTCACCACGTTTAGCACATTCAGGGAAACTGCCAAACTTTGCTGCGCATAACACGTAAAATTGTGTCGCATTACAGCAATGGAACTTATTTATATTATGCATTAGTACATCTAAGGTACTTAATACAAATACTGAACATGCTTAAGCAAGATAGATCGCCAGTTCTGACCTGTGCAATAACAAGGTACATATACTACAGTCCATTTAAAGATTAATTATACAAAAGAACAGCTATATGGTACTTACACCTATACACATAAGTGTTCATTAAATAGAATATAAGCTTCATAATTAAATGATTTGTCCAATATCATTCTTGCGGCCCGCTTTTGAACATTGATTGTTTTATTGATATTTTTCATCGAGGATGATTTCCACAATCATATAATTATAATTTTAACACACTTTGTTTTGTTGCCATGGTTACTGTCAACTTCATATCGGTAAAGTTTTGTATATTCTAAACGGTAAAACTTTTATTCCAGGGAATGCTTTTATTGAGTCATAGATTATGAAAATATGTTGCTTCTTATAATAACTCATGAGTTTGTCAATAATATTAGTGTACAGTGTGTTTCTTCGAATTCTCAAACACCAGTAACTCAAACGTAGCAAATGATTGATAGGTTTTCGGTTATTGTTCACAAAGGCACGTAGATTATCACAAACACTATTACCAAATAAATGACGTGGCAAAAGTGTAATATCTCCATATATTATTTTCGATAATCACATACGACTTTTCAAATGACACGACGTCAGATGCCTCACGGTTTGACGGCCACTGCCACATGTATCATTTACGGAGTTTATTCAATTCGCGATCAAAAGGCTATATACAAACTTACGAAAAGCTCGTTATAAAAATCGTTTTGAGAAAACTCGTGACCACTCGAGAAGTATTCGTTATTTATCTTCTATCTGAGAATTTTAATTGCATTTCGTTTCCTTATAATGATGGAAATACTGTGGTATTTTATTAGTTATGATAAATTATGAATTAAGGCTATTGATTCCACACTTCATGGACAATATCATAGAGAGGCGTAATTCTGCGACAACTGTACATTATCTGGTTTATGTCACGTGACATACCTTGACATATATTTGTCATTACTACAACATGTTCATTTACACTGGTCGTAGAAATCTAGACACTGGTCGTAGAAATCTATAAAATGGTCGTAGAAATCTATACACCAGTCGTAGAAATATATACACAATTCGTAGAAATCTATACACCAGTCGTAGAAATCTATACACTGGTCGTAGAAATCTATACACTGGTCGTAGAAATCTATACACTGGTCGTAGAAATCTATACACCAGTCGTAGAAATCTATACACTGGTCGTAGAAATCTATAAACTGGTCGTAGAAATATATACACTGGTCGTAGAAATCTATACACCAGTCGTAGAAATCTATACACCAGTCGTAGAAATGTATACACCAGGCGTAGAAATGTATACACCAGTCGTAGAAATATATACTCAATTCGTAGAAATGTATACACCAGTCGTAGAATCTATACACAATTCGTAGAAATCTATACAACAGTCGTAGAAATCTATACGACAGACGTAGAAATCTATACACAATTCGTAGAAATCTATACACCGGTCGTAGAAATGTATACACCAGTCGTATACACCAGTCGTAGAAATCTATACACCAGTCGTAGAAATCTATACACTGGTCGTAGAAATCTACACACCAGTCGTAGAAATCTATACACCAGTCGTAGAAATCTATACACTGGTCGTAGAAATCTATAAACTGGTCGTAGAAATATATACACTGGTCGTAGAAATATATACACCAGTCGTAGAAATCTATACACCAGTCGTAGAAATCTATACAACAGTCGTAGAAATCTATACGACAGACGTAGAAATCTATACACAATTCGTAGAAATCTATACAACAGTCGTAGAAATCTATACGACAGACGTAGAAATCTATACACAATTCGTAGAAACCTATACACCGGTCGTAGAAATGTATACACCAGTCGTAGAAATGTATACACCAGTCGTAGAAATCTATACACCAGTCGTAGAAATATATACACCAGTCGTAGAAATATATACACCAGTCGTAGAAATGTATACACCAGGCGTAGAAATGTATACACCAGTCGTAGAAATATATACTCAATTCGTAGAAATGTATACACCAGTCGTAGAAATCTATACACCAGTCGTAGAAATATATACACAATTCGTAGAAATCTATACACCAGTCGTAGAAATCTATACACTGATCGTAGAAATATATTAACTAGTCGTAGAAATCTATACACAGTCACTGGTCGTATAAATCTATACACCAGTCGTAGAAATCTATACACCAGTCGTAGAAATATATACACAATTCGTAGAAATCTATAAACCGGTCGTAGAAATCTATACACTGGTCGTAGAAATCTATACAACAGTCGTATAAATATATAGACAATTCGTAGAAATCTATAAACCGGTCGTAGAAATCTATACACTGGTCGTAGAAATCTATACAACAGTCGTAGAAATATATACACAATTCGTAGAAATCTATAAACCGGTCGTAGAAATCTATACACAGGTCGTAGAAATCTATACAACAGTCGTAGAAATATATACACAATTCGTAGAAATCTATAAACCGGTCGTAGAAATCTAAACACAGGTCGTAGAAATCTATACAACAGTCGTAGAAATCTATACGACAGACGTAGAAATCTATACAACAGTCGTAGAAATCTATACGAAATCGATATGTGTCTACCATGGTTATGACACACTGATTCGAAAAGTATCTGTAATGCCAGTACCGCACGTAAATCAGGGAACCACAGACGGTGTCTAATAGCAATGATAACCACCTTTGTCATTTGACAGGGACATAAACACTGAATTATATTTTATCTGTATAGCATTGTCCAGGAACATCGATGTTGATCGGGTAAACATTGACACAATGTGTAGTTGTGTTATCCTGTAGAATGTGTTGATCATCGGATAAACTTCATTTCTAACGACTGAAACTCATACAATATTTAATCTTTGAGTTACCTGACTCCATTCAGGGCATATAATATAACCAACAACTTCATACTGAAACAAACTGAGGCGAGTTAAGTCAACGATTTATGCTATACCGCTACAATGTATTTTGAAAAATAATGAAAAAAGGAGGCATCATGGTTGATGGGTAGAGGTTGACCCGATAACTGCACAATCCCTGTATTTGCTGCGGGTTCTATATGTTACCCAATACGAAGTCATTGGGAGTGGGTAACATAGGTTGTACAAGTGCTAACCTTGCAATTAACAGTCACATTACCAGTTGTCTATTTTTTACAAACAACATGTGTATACTTGAATCACTGTCAATGTAAATTAACAAGTTTATATATGATACTAAAAAACCAATAATGAAAAGACTATGGAACAAACGAGTGAACTGTTAATTTGTAACTTCCCCATGTCTATAGATGTTTGCCCGGGCTCTGTGTGGAGAGACTATGTCTAACTTCCCTATATCTATAGATGTTTGCCCGGGCTCTGTGTGGAGAGACAAGGTCTTACTTCCCCATATCTATAGAAGTTTGCCCGGGCTCTGTGTGGAGAGACTATGTCTAACTTCCCTATACCTATAGATGTTTGCCCGGGCTCTGTGTGGAGAGACGATGTCTTACTTCCCCATATCTATAGAAGTTTGCCCGGGCTCTGTGTGGAGAGACTATGCCTAACTTCCCTATATCTATAGATGTTTGCCCGGGCTCTGTGTGGAGAGACAATGTCTAACTTCCCTATATCTATAGATGTTTGCCCGGGCTCTGTGTGGAGAGACAAGGTCTTACTTCCCCATATCTATAGAAGTTTGCCCGGGCTCTGTGTGGAGAGACTATGTCTAACTTCCCTATACCTATAGATGTTTGCCCGGGCTCTGTGTGGAGAGACGATGTCTTACTTCCCCATATCTATAGAAGTTTGCCCGGGCTCTGTGTGGAGAGACTATGTCTTACTTCCCGATATCTATAGATGTTTGCCCGGGCTCTGTGTGGAGAGACAATGTCTTACTTACCCATATCTATAGATGTTTGTCCGGGCTCTGTGTGGAGAGACAATGTCTTACTTACCCATATCTATAGATGTTTGCCCGGGCTCTGTGTGGAGAGACAATGTCTTACTTACCCATATCTATAGATGTTTGCCCGGGCTCTGTGTGGAGAGACAATGTCTAACTTCCCCATATCTATAGATGTTTGCCCGGGCTCTGTGTGGAGAGACAATGTCTTACTTACCCATATCTATAGATGTTTGCCCGGGCTCTGTGTGGAGAGACTATGTCTAACTTCCCTATATCTATAGATGTTTGCCCGGGCTCTGTGTGGAGAGACAATGTCTAACTTCACCATATCTATTGATGTTTGCCCGGGCTCTGTGTGGAGAGACAATGTCTTGCTTCCCCATATCTATTGATGTTTGCCCGGGCTCTGTGTGGAGAGACAATGTCTAACTTCCCTATATCTATAGATGTTTGCCCGGGCTCTGTGTGGAGAGACAATGTCTAACTTCCCTATATCTATAGAAGTTTGCCCGGGCTTTGTGTGGAGAGACTATGTCTAACTTCCCTATACCTATAGATGTTTGCCCGGGCTCTGTGTGGAGGGACTAGACTATGTCTAACTTCCCTATATATATAGATGTTTGCTCGGGCTCTGTGTGGAGATACTGTGTCTTACTTCCCCATATCTATAGATGTTTGCCCGGGCTCTGTGTGGAGAGACTATGTCTAACTTCCCTATATCTATAGATGTTTGCCCGGGCTCTGTGTGGAGAGACTATGTCTAACTTCCCTATATCTATAGATGTTTGCCCGGGCTCTGTGTGGAGAGACAATGTCTAACTTCCCCATATCTATAGATGTTTGCCCGGGCTCTGTGTGGAGAGACAATGTCTAACTTCCCTATATCTATAGATGTTTGCCCGGGCTCTGTGTGGAGAGACAATGTCTTACTTACCCATATCTATAGATGTTTGCCCGGGCTCTGTGTGGAGAGACAATGTCTTACTTACCCATATCTATAGATGTTTGCCCGGGCTCTGTGTGGAGAGACAATGTCTTACTTACCCATATCTATAGATGTTTGCCCGGGCTCTGTGTGGAGAGACAATGTCTAACTTCCCCATATCTATAGATGTTTGCCCGGGCTCTGTGTGGAGAGACAATGTCTAACTTCCCCATATCTATAGATGTTTGCCCGGGCTCTGTGTGGAGAGACAATGTCTTACTTACCCATATCTATAGATGTTTGCCCGGGCTCTGTGTGGAGAGACTATGTCTAACTTCCCTATATCTATAGATGTTTGCCCGGGCTCTGTGTGGAGAGACAATGTCTAACTTCCCCATATCTATTGATGTTTGCCCGGGCTCTGTGTGGAGAGACAATGTCTTACTTACCCATATCTATAGATGTTTGCCCGGGCTCTGTGTGGAGAGACAATGTCTAACTTCCCTATATCTATAGATGTTTGCCCGGGCTCTGTGTGGAGAGACAATGTCTAACTTCCCAATATCTATTGATGTTTGCCCGGGCTCTGTGTGGAGAGACAATGTCTTGCTTCCCCATATCTATTGATGTTTGCCCGGGCTCTGTGTGGAGAGACAATGTCTAACTTCCCTATATCTATAGATGTTTGCCCGGGCTCTGTGTGGAGAGACAATGTCTAACTTCCCTATATCTATAGAAGTTTGCCCGGGCTCTGTGTGGAGAGACTATGTCTAACTTCCCTATACCTATAGATGTTTGCCCGGGCTCTGTGTGGAGGGACTAGACTATGTCTAACTTCCCCATATCTATAGATGTTTGCTCGGGCTCTGTGTGGAGATACTGTGTCTTACTTCCCCATATCTATAGATGTTTGCCCGGGCTCTGTGTGGAGAGACTATGTCTAACTTCCCTATATCTATAGATGTTTGCCCGGGCTCTGTGTGGAGAGACTATGTCTAACTTCCCTATATCTATAGATGTTTGCCCGGGCTCTGTGTGGAGAGACAATGTCTTACTTACCCATATCTATAGATGTTTGCCCGGGCTCTGTGTGGAGAGACAATGTCTTACTTACCCATATCTATAGATGTTTGCCCGGGCTCTGTGTGGAGAGACAATGTCTTACTTACCCATATCTATAGATGTTTGCCGGGGCTCTGTGTGGAGAGACAATGTCTTACTTACCCATATCTATAGATGTTTGCCCGGGCTCTGTGTGGAGAGACAATGTCTAACTTCCCCATATCTATAGATGTTTGCCCGGGCTCTGTGTGGAGAGACAATGTCTAACTTCCCCATATCTATAGATGTTTGCCCGGGCTCTGTGTGGAGAGACAATGTCTTACTTACCCATATCTATAGATGTTTGCCCGGGCTCTGTGTGGAGAGACTATGTCTAACTTCCCTATATCTATAGATGTTTGCCCGGGCTCTGTGTGGAGAGACAATATCTTGCTTCCCCATATCTAGGCTCTGTGTTGAGAGACAATGTCTTGTGGTATTCCCTGTGCCAGTATTATCTGTTACATGTTCTAGAGAAACTGACAAAATCAAACAAAATCGATATGTACACTGTACACTTATATAAATGATATTGAAGCTCAATCTAGTAGTGGTTATTTAACTTATATTTTTGGTTGATAGAGAAAAGAAAATAAGTGTCTTATAACATTAAGATCCTCAAAGTATTTCCATTTTGGATACAATTATGTTGATCATACTGCTATAGTAACATATTGTCTTGCACATTTGTTTTTCAATATTTCTATTCTTAAATTCAATGTGTCTTTACTATAAATGTACTTTCGTGGTCGTTGAAAAGACATTGAATTGTATGCCCCATGTTTTTATATTGAAGCACAAATAAACTATAAAATATGATATATTATGGTCTATGATGGTCTATGATGGTCTATGATGGACTTGTTGCTTGAACGGGGATTCACTATTTTTGATTTTGCATGAATACAAAATGGACTTGATATTTGAGCCTATTCCCACACGAGTGACGGTATGACAGAATATTTCCAGTATCAAATAATGACTCTTTAAATCCACGAGAAAAAAATATGACTAAAATATGCAGAAATGCGGGCTCCAGATATCCACGTTCTCTCGTTTACATGTCTAATGCATCGTAGTTACTATTGATCATGCAACATTCGCGTTTGTTTCAAAATGACAACTGTTGAGTTAATGCACCAGATGAAAATTGTCCGTTAACAGTGCAAACATCAACGCTTAATTTATAACTCTGTTTAATTTGTATAACAGATGAGTTTTCTTTATGTATGGTTTCGCCGGAATGATTTTGTTGACAATATGATAAGATCAGTATGAAGTGATATTCTGGGAATTCGACGAGAAAACATCCAATCAGAAAGCAATAGTATCGGCGTATGAAATGTCATCTCTTGCAGCAAAATGCGGTTGATAGATCGCTGGTGTTTGATGAATATTGATTTGTGAAAGCTGTTAAAACCAAATAAAACACAAAAGTCGTTTCATTTTTTATTTATAAAAGCCATGCTACTGAAATAACTTATCCGTCGACTTTCAATCATATCTACATCATTTAGGCCAAGGAATATTATACAAATATATAATTATAATGTTAATCTTGTGACACCTTGGAAGACGAATATCACTTTGTTTTAGAATGTCCCGTGTATCATAACTTAAGAAAACAGTACATTAATAAATATTACTGGAAAAATCCGAATGTCTTATAATTAGAAGAACTCTTAAACAGCGATGATGACGGTACAATAAGAAGATTATCATTGTTTGTTTATAAATGTTTTGAATTGAGATCGCAAATATATTTCTTATAATAATCCCAATTCTCCCCATAAACAACTATTAACTACTCTTTTTTTACTTATTTATTTATTTATTAACCTACCAATTTATTTAGTTATTACTTTTTCAAAAGTAAACATACGTGTATGTTACACATGTTTGTACGTAATTATATTTGTAAATTTTACTCTTTGAACTTAGAACAATTTGAATTGTAAATCATCATTGACATGTAGTATTAATTGTATTGTATTTATTCATGTGGAATGATGGGCTCATTGCTTTTTTCTAAATAAACTTATCTATTTATCAATTCTCCAAAAGAAACAAATTCAGGTTTTGTGTTTTTTTCTAGTATTGCTTATTGAACAGTTGTGTTACTAGTATCATCTAGACTAGCGGTAAGGATGAACTCCGTAATATTGTTATTACTTCGTTACGAAATCTAAGACACACACATTGTTGCGTATTTATGCAGCGACCTGATATTTTGCATGTACAATATTAGAAACCACTAGTTACCGTAACTACCATGTAAATGTATTGTGATTCTGCTGTGTGTTTAAAATATCGAGATTATACCACCCCGTAAAAAAATGTCATGGAAGTACGACCATTTGCTCAACTCATCTTTAACCAATACATGTTGTTTGAAACACTAGATATTCATGAGGTGTTTTACAAAAATAGATACTATAAAAAGTAAATACCGAAGTCAAGTGGAGAATATTTGTTTCTTTGATAAAAGCTGTATAATTGATCTATTTGAATACATGTACAGGATATGATTGAAGTATTTATTATTCATTATATGTAGTAAGCATGTCGTCATTGGGGAACGAGTAAAATATTCCATAAAATATGGCATGATGTGTATTTATGAAGTATATTCGGGGCGTACGTGCACTTCTTGTCAGCAATATTCTCATTTAAGCATCATTGTAATTAAGTCTCATTCTTGTAATAATGTATCAACCGGCATGTTGCGTAAGCACGGAATGTTATTGTGTACAGTAATAGTATTGTTATCATACAAAAGCTGAAGAAAGCCTGCAGTGTGAGCTTTGATGTATGGGTTACATTATGTGCTCTACACCGAGCTTGGCCTCTAACCATGTATGTAGTGTGAGTTTTGATGTATGGGTTGCATTATGTGCTCTACACCGAGCTTGACCTCTAACCATGTAAGTAGTGTGAGCTTTGATGTATGGGTTACATTATGTGCTCTACACCGAGCTTGGCCTCTAACCATGTATGTAGTAAGAGCTTTGATGTATGGGTTGCATTATGTGCTCTACACCGAGCTTGGCCTCTAACCATGTATGTAGTGTGAACTTTGATGTATGGGTTACATTATGTGCTCTACACCGAGCTTGACCTCTAACCATGTAAGTAGTGTGAGCTTTGATGTATGGGTTACATTATGTGCTCTACACCGAGCTTGGCCTCTAACCATGTATGTAGTAAGAGCTTTGATGTATGGGTTGCATTATGTGCTCTACACCGAGCTTGGCCTCTAACCATGTATGTAGTGTGAACTTTGATGTATGGGTTACATTATGTGCTCTACACCTAGATTGGCCTCTAACCATGTATGTAGTGTGAGCTTTGATGTATGGGTTACAGTATGTGCTCCACACCGAGCTTGGCCTCTAACCATGTATGTAGTGTGAGCTTTGATGTATGGGTTGCATTATGTGCTCTACACCGGGCTTGGCCTCTAACCATGTAAGTAGTGTGAGCTTTGATGTATGTGTTGCATTATGTGCTCTACACCGAGCTTGGCCTCTAACCATGTATGTAGTGTGAGCTTTGATGTATGGGTTGCATTATGTGCTCTACACCGGGCTTGGCCTCTAACCATATATGTAGTGTGAGCTTTGATGTATGGGTTGCATTATGTGCTCTACACCGAGCTTGGCCTCTAACCATGTATGTAGTGTGAGCTTTGATGTATGGGTTACATTATGTGCTCTACACCGAGCTTGACCTCTAACCATGTATGTAGTGTGAGCTTTGATGTATGGGTTACATTATGTGCTCTACACCGAGCTTGGCCTCTAACCATGTATGTAGTGTGAGCTTTGATGTATGGGTTACATTATGTGCTCTACACCGAGCTTGGCCTCTAACCATGTATGTAGTGTGAGCTTTGATGTATGGGTTACATTATGTGCTCTACACCGAGCTTGACCTCTAACCATGTATGTAGTGTGAGCTTTGATGTATGTGTTGCATTATGTGCTCTACACCGGGCTTGACCTCTAACCATGTATGTAGTGTGAGCTTTGATGTATGTGTTGCATTATGTGCTCTACACCGAGCTTGGCCTCTAACCATGTATGTAGTGTGAGCTTTGATGTATGGGTTGCATTATGTGCTCTACACCGAGCTTGACCTCTAACCATGTATGTAGTGTGAGCTTTGATGTATGGGTTACATTATGTGCTCTACACCGAGCTTGGCCTCTAACCATGTACGTTCAACTGTTGCACATATTCAACGATCCGAAATGTGAATGTATAAACAACACTACCTTTCCTAAACAAACGCATTATCTATTGTTGTTGCGTAATAAATGTATCAAAAAATCATGATTGAGTATGAGGCTTCTGTAATATCGTCTCATACAATTTCTATATCTTCAGATTGATCCATTGAACCTTTCGCTTGTTTCGGAAGGGAGCTATAGTGTAGTGTAGCAAGTGTCGGCCACTCAATCCGGATTTTGAAGGTAAGAACCCTGCAGAGGTCATGACCACACCTCTTCCTATGCCAACAGTACTGTGTTTTTCACAATAGATCCAAGTATTTGGCATATATACATGTATATGGTTATGTTTGAGAAATCATTTGTTCTCAGTATGTGGAATATTTTGATCACTTAATATAACCTATACAGTGAGGAGAAACTGTGTATTGTTAATATGAATACTATCAGGTTTCTATAAATTATTTGGTCATTTCCTGTCAGATAATTGTGGGTAATCAAAATTCATCATCGTATTATTGCATAGCGAGATGTTCACATGAAATACCCTGTGGACAATGTACTATATAACGTTACAATCACCGGTTATGTGTCAATATACTGAGTTCCGCATTACTACCTAGTGTGTTACGCTACCTAAATTATTTAGTTCGGTAATTAAACTATGCTTCATTGACGTTTGCTGGGAGATGATATTAATGGTAAAACATCAATATAAAACTGACACAGTATCTAAAGCTACCTTCTTATCTAGTGATCAAATTTTACACAGCCTCGTTTAGAAAATGACTTTTTAATTGCCAACTCTATCAACTGTATACGTTTAATTGAACTGATTATAACGTAGAAATTCTCCAGTATTTGTATTTTACGAGGTTGTGTCGATGATAATATGTATATGGTTTATTGGGAACCGTTTTGCTATTTAATGATTTTGATTACTAGTATTTGAATACCACAAATTATAATTGCAAACATCACGAATTTGATTTGCTAACCTCTAGTATATTCGAATTGATGATATTTCCAATATTCGTTATGGATATTTGGAACGAATTGCAAATGCTTGTATCAACAAAATGCTTATTCGAGCACTAGATATCTAACATTGCAATATTCCTGCATTCTTAAAAAAAGGAAAGAAGCTTTAATATCAAATGTAGATACATTTTTGTAGCATTATTTTAAAGTTTTTGGCCATAGCGCCGATTCGAATAATGCGATTTTCAGAATTCTAGATATCGCATCTTCGAATTGTTAATATGTGTAATTCTAATATTGAAATACTTTGTACCTGAAAGATGTATAAAACAGTAAATAGTCGCATCTTAGTTGAATGGAATGCGGTTTACATTAAATTGTTAACTTTTGCATTATGAATAATCCACATGATATATTGTTGACCATCTTTCTAGGATTAACATACGATCGACATTATAAACAATTGCATAAATCAAACCCCCTACGCCAAATGTGTCATAGCATGGTAATGTTGAAGTATAGTTTGAAGTGACAAAATAAAGAATGTCATTAGGTTTAACACCATTTGTCAACTTTCTTCAATTTAACATGGCGGTCAGTCGACCAAACCCGTATTCCTGAGATTAGTTATCCACCAGTACTAACTTGCCCTCCCGCCAGCAGCTGACACATACACTGTATGAATCCACCAGTACTAACTTGCCCTCCCGCCAGCAGCTGAGTTATCCACCAGTACTAACTTGCCCTCCCGCCAGCAGCTGAGTTATCCACCAGTACTAACTTGCCCTCCCGCCAGCAGCTGACACATACACTGTATGAATCCACCAGTACTAACTTGCCCTCCCGCCAGCAGCTGAGTTATCCACCAGTACTAACTTGCCCTCCCGCCAGCAGCTGACACATACACTGTATGAATCCACCAGTACTAACTTGCCCTCCCGCCAGCAGCTGAGTTATCCACCAGTACTAACTTGCCCTCCCGCCTGCAGCTGAGTTATCCACCAGTACTAACTTGCCCTCCCGCCAGCAGCTGACACATACACCGTATGAATCCACCAGTACTAACTTGCCCTCCCGCCAGCAGCTGAGTTATCCACCAGTACTAACTTGCACTCCCGCCAGCAGCTGACACATACACCGTATGAATCCACCAGTACTAACTTGCCCTCCCGCCAGCAGCTGACACATACACTGTATGAATCCACCAGTACTAACTTGCCCTCCCGCCAGCAGCTGACACATACACTGTATGAATCCACCAGTACTAACTTGCCCTCCCGCCAGCAGCTGAGTTATCCACCAGTACTAACTTGCACTCCCGCCAGCAGCTGACACATACACCGTATGAATCCACCAGTACTAACTTGCCCTCCCGCCAGCAGCTGAGTTATCCACCAGTACTAACTTGCACTCCCGCCAGCAGCTGACACATACACCGTATGAATCCACCAGTACTAACTTGCCCTCCCGCCAGCAGCTGACACATTCACTGTATGAATCCACCAGTACTAACTTGCCCTCCCGCCAGCAGCTGACACATACACTGTATGAATCCACCAGTACTAACTTGCCCTCCCGCCAGCAGCTGAGTTATCCACCAGTACTAACTTGCACTCCCGCCAGCAGCTGACACATACACCGTATGAATCCACCAGTACTAACTTGCCCTCCCGCCAGCAGCTGAGTTATCCACCAGTACTAACTTGCCCTCCCGCCAGCAGCTGACACATATACTGTATGAATCCACCAGTACTAACTTGCCCTCCCGCCAGCAGCTGAGTTATCCACCAGTACTAACTTGCCCTCCCGCCAGCAGCTGAGTTATCCACCAGTACTAACTTGCACTCCCGCCAGCAGCTGACACATACACCGTATGAATCCACCAGTACTAACTTGCCCTCCCGCCAGCAGCTGAGTTATCCACCAGTACTAACTTGCCCTCCCGCCAGCAGCTGACACATACACCGTATGAATCCACCAGTACTAACTTGCCCTCCCGCCAGCAGCTGAGTTATCCACCAGTACTAACTTGCACTCCCGCCAGCAGCTGACACATACACCGTATGAATCCACCAGTACTAACTTGCCCTCCCGCCAGCAGCTGACACATACACTGTATGAATCCACCAGTACTAACTTGCCCTCCCGCCAGCAGCTGACACATACACTGTATGAATCCACCAGTACTAACTTGCCCTCCCGCCAGCAGCTGACACATACACTGTATGAATCCACCAGTACTAACTTGCCCTCCCGCCTGCAGCTGACACATACACTGTATGAATCCACCAGTACTAACTTGCCCTCCCGCCAGCAGCTGACACATACACTGTATGGATCCACCAGTACTAACTTGCCCTCCCGCCAGCAGCTGACACATACACTGTATGAATTCACCAGTACTAACTTGCCCTCCCGCCAGCAGCTGACACATACACTGTATGAATCCACCAGTACTAACTTGCCCTCCCGTCAGCAGCTGACACATACACTGTATGAATCCACCAGTACTAACTTGCCCTCCCGCCAGCAGCTGACACATACACTGTATGAATCCACCAGTACTAACTTGCCCTCCCGCCAGCAGCTGACACATACACCGTATGAATCCACCAGTACTAACTTGCCCTCCCGCCAGCAGCTGAGTTATCCACCAGTACTAACTTGCCCTCCCGCCAGCAGCTGACACATACACTGCATGAATCCACCAGTACTAACTTGCCCTCCCGCCAGCAGCTGAGTTATCCACCAGTACTAACTTGCCCTCCCACCAGCAGCTGAGTTATCCACCAGTACTAACTTGCCCTCCCGCCAGCAGCTGACACATACACTGTATGAATCCACCAGTACTAACTTGCCCTCCCGCCAGCAGCTGAGTTATCCACCAGTACTAACTTGCCCTCCCGCCAGCAGCTGACACATACACCGTATGAATCCACCAGTACTAACTTGCCCTCCCGCCAGCAGCTGAGTTATCCACCAGTACTAACTTGCCCTCCCGCCAGCAGCTGACACATACACCGTATGAATCCACCAGTACTAACTTGCCCTCCCGCCAGCAGCTGACACATACACTGTATGAATCCACCAGTACTAACTTGCCCTCCCGTCAGCAGCTGACACATACACTGTATGAATCCACCAGTACTAACTTGCCCTCCCGCCAGCAGCTGACACATACACTGTATGAATCCACCAGTACTAACTTGCCCTCCCGTCAGCAGCTGACACATACACTGTATGAATCCACCAGTACTAACTTGCCCTCCCGCCAGCAGCTGACACATACACCGTATGAATCAAAGGTTGAAGACAAAGAGCTGTTGTCAAATACTGTATTTTGGTGTTTTCTTCTTAGAATATATCAAACTCCTTTTGTGCAGAAAAGAAAAACAACTATTCTTAGGAAGATGTGGGTGTTAACAATCCTTTCTGTACTTTTCCGGCGGGTGGGGTATGGATAAAATGTGGTTTGATTCATTGCTGACCCTTTAAATAGGGGTGACACTATAATAAATAAACACTTCAATAAGGGTCAGTCGATAAACAGACTTCAGCACAGCTTTAGAAATAATTTGATACAATTTAGCAAGCAGCGGACAATTTCACCACATGAAACATGAGCGGAGAACAATTAATCTTTGATATTTTGTCGACTTCGAACATTACAGAAAACTTTTTCTTACAATGATACTAAAAAATAAATGTCCTTATGTGTCTGTCCTAACTATAGCACAACCCCTTCAAAGCGACCCTCTATTGAGCAACAACCTCTCTTCAACAACAGATTCAGTTTCGATTTAAGTTATTCCTCAGTTGAACCTCTCTATTACAACAACCTTTCAACAACACCCAAAACGTGCGAACCTCAAGGTGAGCTGTTCTGGGAAGGTTCTACTGTACACATGAATCTTCCTTGTTCAAGTCTAATCCTTAAAACTGTATTAAACAAAAGGGCCATGATAGTCTTATACCATTGACTTGAATAATCGGACACCAGGGTGGTAATCACAAACTCACAAATTCAACATTTTGCCTTACGTCTTACACAAATACGACTACCAAGAAACCATGTTCGATTGGATATTTTATCCTAAACTGCCAGACAAACAATATGTTACTCCATGTATTATGTTACTCCATCAATTTGGTTTTAAATTCTTGTATTGCAAAATTAATCTTGAAGCATCTGGTGTTCAAATGAATCTGACATTCTAATGTCCAGTCTTGGCCTAAATGTACATATTCCAAACATATAGAAATGATGCAGCGGTAAAGGAATAGTCAAAGAAAACGATGTACTGTATCTATTTCATATGATTCAGTTCAAATGTAGATTTTCTTAAGTTGAAATTTGACATCATGTGAAGGATGTCTGAAAGTAGAATTGATCTAAGGAAGATAATACGTAAAGAGATAGAATGTAGTAGTCAGATGGTTACTTCCCTTGATCAAATTCGCAGTCAACATTTTGAGAAAATATGATTTATCGAACATTGAATAATTATACGACATTAAAAAATTAACTTTTCATCAAGACAATGAGCCAGCACATGGGCTCTAGCTCATATGGATTTCAAGATCGGTCTTCCCAAGGCTGAAGACAGATCGTATGTTTAAGTCTGAGCAAGATATTCAAATGGCTGTCAGAAGTACCGTGAGATGTTACCAATCAATATGGTACATTATATCGGTACTGTAAAGTGTTTATGTAATATTGTGTCAGCCATTAATGACGTATGAGACAACTTCTTTCTGAGCACATTAACTTCCCGATTCCAATCATTTAATGACAGATATCAAGCTGACAGGCAAACGGTAACCACGATTTATTTAACTAGCTGGCGGCTCACCAACCTGCCTCATCGAATCCCTTTCGGGATTCGAACATTTGATCTCCCGCTACCATAGTGGATGCTTTTACTGGTCTGTCTTAACAGAGAAATATGTATGATAATGGCCTGTTTATATTCATAAGTGAGCAGTAGTCGGTCAAATTCATAGCTAATGTTTAAACTGTTTATATTCATAAGTGAGCAGTAGTCGGTCAAATTCATAGCTAATGTTTAAACTGTTTATATTCATAAGTGAGCAGTAGTCGGTCAAATTCATAGCTAATGTTTAAACTGTTTATATTCATAAGTGAGCAGTAGTCGGTCAAATTCATAGCTAATGTTTAAACTGTTTATATTCATAAGTGAGCAGTAGTCGGTCAAATTCATAGCTAATGTTTAAACTGTTTATATTCATAAGTGAGCAGTAGTCGGTCAAATTCATAGCTAATGTTTAAACTGTTTATATTCATAAGTGAGCAGTAGTCGGTCAAACTCATAGCTAATGTTTAAACTGTTTATATTCATAAGTGAGCAGTAGTCGGTCAAATTCATAGCTAATGTTTAAACTGTTTATATTCATAAGTGAGCAGTAGTCGGTCAAATTCATAGCTAATGTTTAAACTGTTTGTACCAATGTAGACCTAAAATAAAATGTGTATCTCTGTAGTTCCCACTTACACGTCGTTAAAGCATTGTCCTTGAGATTATTTGCTCTGGGGCGGTGATTACTTATCTTTATAGGGCAAGTGTAATACCGCTAAGTGACTGAGGAATGGTACGTTGGTGTCCTCAGATAACTACACTCACCAAAGTTCTAACGCATCACTTTGGGTTTACTTGATTTCGAAAAGACGAACGAGGGGTTGGAAAATTATGGTAATGGTACTAGAAAAACACACAATGAAATCACACAGATAAAAAAAAAGAAGTGCTTGAATAAGGTCTAGCAAATAAACGTGTTTAAAATTTTACAGAAAAAATAACTAATCATTTTAATAAAAGTTATGCTAAAAAACAAAGAAATGTGCTCTATGTAATTAATTACTAAGCGTGGTCTAGGCACCTGTCGTTCATGATTTTCTGCCTATTTGCAGCATTACACGTGTCGCCTTAACTGGTGTCGAGACGAATGGTGCGGACACTTCCGGTTCCAATTCCGGTCTTTTAAAATTTACAATTTGAAATCTCGTGTACCAAGCTCACATAAATAACGCCGTTGTTAGATTCAATAAATTATCTTTAGGAGTACAAAACATTTTACTTCTAGTCCTATAGGAAACGCAATTTTAGCCACATTTATGAAAGGGCTTACTATTTTTCATCATTTTAGTGGACAAATATTTCCCATATTTCTTTTGGACCTTTTTTCACTCAAAACATAATTTTTAACGACTGTAATACAAAACAACACAATTGGAAAAAGAAATCATATGAAAGTCAAAAATACCGAAATTCGATCATTCGTTCCGCATGGCTGCACTAAATTTCGAATAAAAAAATTGCGAAATGGTTTCAAAAGAATAATTCTTATGATCAGAAATCTGAATGTTCATAACATTTAGTACAGAATTAAGAAAATTATATCAAATTTCAATATGATGCGTTAGAACGTTGGGTGAGTGTACACAAACACATGGAAGACATTAATTATTCACATATTTACTTCTCTTCGTATATATATAGCAACCATCAAGTATGTGCCCATCAATTATATCTCTAATGTTGAATTACACTAGCTATGCACCGAATTGAGATAGTTGTAGCAATCTTGATCTGAAGTTTGGTGTCGAGGCTAGTGCAAACAAGAACATTTAACCAGATTTTGGTGTTCATGTATTTAATGTTTTTATTTCACGTGTGAACTCGAAGATATTTCGTAGTTTAAAGAACAGTGCCATTTTAAAAGGATATTGCACCAACACAACTGCTTGTGAGGTAAGGACGCTAGTGATTGATAGTTGTGTCGTATCATGTTTATATTCAATGTATAAACTTGTGAGGTAAGGACGCTAGTGATTGATAGTTGTGTCGTATCATGTTTATATTCAATGTATAAACTTGTGAGGTAAGGACGCTAGTGATTGATAGTTGTGTCGTATCATGTTTATATTCAATGTATCAACTTGTGAGGTAAGGACGCTAGTGATTGATAGTTGTGTCGTATCATGTTTATATTCAATGTATAAACTTGTGAGGTAAGGACGCTAGTGATTGATAGTTGTGTCGTATCATGTTTATATTCAATGTATAAACTTGTGAGGTAAGGACGCTAGTGATTGATAGTTGTGTCGTATCATGTTTATATTCAATGTATAAACTTGTGAGGTAAGGACGCTAGTGATTGATAGTTGTGTCGTATCATGTTTATATTCAATGTATAAACTTGTGAGGTAAGGACGCTAGTGATTGATAGTTGTGTCGTATCATGTTTATATTCAATGTATAAACTTGTGAGGTAAGGACGCTAGTGATTGATAGTTGTGTCGTATCATGTTTATATTCAATGTATAAACTTGTGAGGTAAGGACGCTAGTGATTGATAGTTGTGTCGTATCATGTTTATATTCAATGTATAAACTTGTGAGGTAAGGACGCTAGTGATTGATAGTTGTGTCGTATCATGTTTATATTCAATGTATAAACTTGTGAGGTAAGGACGCTAGTGATTGATAGTTGTGTCGTATCATGTTTATATTCAATGTATAAACTTGTGAGGTAAGGACGCTAGTGATTGATAGTTGTGTCGTATCATGTTTATATTCAATGTATAAACTTGTGAGGTAAGGACGCTAGTGATTGATAGTTGTGTCGTATCATGTTTATATTCAATGTATAAACTTGTGAGGTAAGGACGCTAGTGATTGATAGTTGTGTCGTATCATGTTTATATTCAATGTATAAACTTGTGAGGTAAGGACGCTAGTGATTGATAGTTGTGTCGTATCATGTTTATATTCAATGTATCAACTAACACTAAGACTGTATCAGAATATAGTGTGCCTCATCATTTTATCGATCGTTTTTCGGCAGAACATTTGCCACATCCTCTAGACTCCGTCATTATTGTTCTAGTCCCATGCTTGAACACACCCCAGTGATAATGCAATGTTTTGAAAGAAATAAAGACTTATCGCAAGACTCCAACAGGACAATATTACGATTTATATTTCAGTTCAGGAATTGGTTCTGTTTATCCATGTATCTACTCACTACTGTGTGTGTATCGTGTTCATCATACATGTTTGTAAACCGTATTTTCTAGATGACGGTGTCACGACAGAGAATGATGATATATATTGGCTTTGTGGTTGGTTTAGCTGCCAAATTTGTGACCGGGTCTGTGTTTGTTTTCAACGTCTACCAAGATGCCATCAAATACCATTTCAACTACACACAGACCGAAGGTAAGGTTATTAAGTATGCACCAGATCACTACAACTGGTGGTGTGACGCTGGAAAGGATGTTCGTTTTACATCCGGTGATTTATTTTACCGAAAATAAAATCGTTTTAGAATCCGTTATGCCAAGATCTTAATAATTTCCGATTGCGAATCGACATGACGTTTTTGCACAAAACACACGTAAGGTGCGTGGTACACACAAGCGAAACACGGTTTGAAATGGCAAATTCGGTTACTTTTAGCCGATGCTGATCGAAAAAATACCACATGTAGTATACATGTAATTGTCAATTTACAGTATTAAAATGCCCAGACTTGGCTGAAACGAGAGAAACTTACACGCGTTTTTTTCTATCTAAGTCCCATTTAAATAAATAGAAACATCAATAATGCAATTATAAGACTATTGTAAGACAGAAAGAGTAAACCAGTAACACCGGAATACGTACACCTCCAACAAACAAGGTACCTACAAGAAGACTAAAACTTATACTAAGTCAGACTTACTATTGATATTTACATTTGCATTCAACAGTATTAATGTAACGCATGTCATTCATAGTTTAATACGATACTAATAATACCAATGATTTTGATACGATGGTTACAATGATAACCACGCCAAGGGGGTGGATTTTAGATGTTTTCGAGAAGGCAAAAGTGCTGTGCTTGACTCACTTTAATACATGTATATTGTCAGTTGAACTGTTGTCCTCCATGTTGAATGTTGTGCTTGACTCACTTTAATACATGTATATTGTCAGTTGAACTGTTGTCCTCCATGTTGAATGCTGTGCTTGACTCACTTTAATACATGTATATTGTCAGTTGAACTGTTGTCCTCCATGTTGAATGCTGTGCTTGACTCACTTTAATACATGTATATTGTCAGTTGAACTGTTGTCCTCCGTGTTGAATGCTGTGCTTGACTCACTTTAATACATGTATATTGTCAGTTGAACTGTTGTCCTCCGTGTTGAATGCTGTGCTTGACTCACTTTAATACATGTATATTGTCAGTTGAACTGTTGTCCTCCATTTTGAATGTTGTGCTGGACTCACTATAATACATGTATATTGTGAGTTGAACTGTTGTCCTCCATGTTGAATGTTGTGCTGGACTCACTTTAATACATGTATATTGTGAGTTGAACTGTTGTCCTCCATGTTGAATGTTGTGCTGGACTCACTTTAATACATGTATATTGTGAGTTGAACTGTTGTCCTCCATGTTGAATGCTGTGCTTGACTCACTTTAATACATGTATATTGTGAGTTGAACTGTTGTCCTCCATGTTGAATGTTGTGCTGGACTCACTATAATACATGTATATTGTGGGTTGAACTGTTGTCCTCCATGTTGAATGCTGTGCTGGACTCACTATAATACATGTATATTGTGAGTTGAACTGTTGTCCTCCATGTTGAATGTTGTGCTGGACTCACTATAATACATGTATATTGTCAGTTGAACTGTTGTCCTCCATGTTGAATGCTGTGCTGGACTCACTATAATACATGTATATTGTGAGTTGAACTGTTGTCCTCCATGTTGAATGTTGTGCTGGACTCACTATAATACATGTATATTGTGAGTTGAACTGTTGTCCTCCATGTTGAATGTTGTGCTGGACTCACTATAATACATGTATATTGTGGGTTGAACTGTTGTCCTCCATGTTGAATGCTGTGCTGGACTCACTATAATACATGTATATTGTGAGTTGAACTGTTGTCCTCCATGTTGAATGTTGTGCTGGACTCACTATAATACATGTATATTGTGGGTTGAACTGTTGTCCTCCATGTTTAATGTTGTGCTGGACTCACTGTAATACATGTATATTGTGAGTTGAACTGTTGTCCTCCATGTTGAATGTTGTGCTGGACTCACTGTAATACATGTATATTGTGAGTTGAACTGTTGTCCTCCATGTTGAATGTTGTGCTGGACTCACTATAATACATGTATATTGTGGGTTGAACTGTTGTCCTCCATGTTGAATGCTGTGCTGGACTCACTATAATACATGTATATTGTGAGTTGAACTGTTGTCCTCCATGTTGAATGTTGTGCTGGACTCACTGTAATACATGTATATTGTGAGTTGAACTGTTGTCCTCCATGTTGAATGTTGTGCTGGACTCACTGTAATACATGTATATTTTCAGTTGAACTGTTGTCCTCCATGTTGAATGTTGTGCTGGACTCACTGTAATACATGTATATTTTCAGTTGAACTGTTGTCCTCCATGTTGAATGTTGGACTCGGTCTGGGGTTTGTACCTGGTATGTTTTATGATAAGTTTGGACCGACAGTGACATCTGGCATGGGTCTTGTTGTATCTGTACCCGCATATATGCTCATCTGGAACACATTAGACAATGTAAATTTCTACAAAACAAGAAGTTGGTTGATGTCTATATATTTCTTACTAGCAGGTAACTAAACATTTGTTTTACAGCTATGTATTACTGCTTTTGTGTGTTGCTGCAATGTATTACTATATATCTTTTATTTCCTCCAGTATTGAAGAGCATAAATATAACATAAAGTAATCATACAAAATACATAACCAGCACTATAAGACAAAGACAAACATTAATTAATACACACTGAAATCACATGAGAGCATTAATTACGTACACAAAAGACGACACATTATAATATACAAAATACAGGATATATACGTACCATTGAGCTATTCAACCTTGTCGAAACGAAATACAAGGAAGAATTAATGGTACCTATGTTAACTGATAAACATATGAAACATATTCTATAAACACTATTAAGTATAAATTAATAGTGTTTACAACATATCGCAGATTACATTAAGTAGTGAGAAATGACAGAAATATTTGTTTTCTGATGTATGCAATGCACGATAGACCAGTCGCTTACTCATAACATCAATAGGTAATTGAATGAACTGGCAGTACTCGTCTATCCCCATTACATTGCAAGATTCAATAATCATGTTCACTCTTTTACTTTCAAGTTTTTCACAAAACCATAACACATGGTTCACAAGACATTCCGAATATCTCTCACATTTAGCACATTTAGTAATAAATTGTCTAGATACTATCCAGCTAAGCAATCTTGTAGCTTTTTTGCATAAAGTTGAGAGTGACGGTGTCGATCTAGCTATCCCGAATAAAACAAGAGATTTATCCATCTGTAATAAAGATGGAACAACACTATCTAACTGTACTTGCACCCTTTTTGTTCGTTTACGTCTGTTAGCCAATTTAACGTTTTTCTTAATTGTTCTTTTCCAGGTAAGTTTACTGGGAAATATACCAGTAGAAATGTACCACTGGACAACTGGTAATAACTCGTATTTACGTAATAGTCTATGTATATCTGGGACAAATCCATGGGTGTTACAATTAACCACAAAGAAACGCACTAGTCTGTGAATAAATATTTTCTTCGCTAAGAAGTTTTCTGGTAACCTACACAGTTGTCCAAAAAACTGTAGTTTTTCATAATCAACTAGTTCCTCTGCTGATTCTATATTCAGACACGCTAAAGAAAAATCTGTATTTGTACTTCTACTGACTTGAAGTATTTGTTTTACACAACGTCTATGTGCAATTTCAAGTTGATTCAAGTCACTTTGTGAATAATTTGACCACAACGGCGAGCCATAAAGAGCCTTTGGCAAAACAATATTGGTGTACATTTTAAGAGTCGTTATAGGATTAAGCTCGGTCGGATTAAAACCACTGTTTAGAATCGAATTGAGAGTTCCTCTTAACTTCATCGAGGCTTCGGAAATAAGTGCACCGGTAGACATATAATTATCACATCGTAACCCAAGGTGTGTGTACGATTCTGCTTCCTCTATACGTTCTGGTCCGAGTGACCAAGTACGATTAATTTCAGTCCGCCTCTGTTCATTAAACACAATTACCGCACATTTTGATGGATTATAGTCGAAGCGCCATTTACATGAGTACTTATAACAAATTTGCAACATTTCTTGTAGCGCTTTCCGAGAATATGCAATAAGTACCATATCGTCTGCTACTGTAGGACTGCTCATGTTAAAATCATACATACAAAAACCAAGACCTGATTGTTCTAATTCACATATCAACCCATTTATGTACACTAAATAGCAGTCCGGGGAACTCTTTCCTCCTTGACGCGTTCCTTGGCGTACTGGAAACCAGCGCGATGTTTGACCTCGGTTCTTGACACAACTTGTCATGTTCGAATACAGTTCAATAAAAGCAAGAAGTGACGTAGGGTCTATTTTAGCATTAAGTTTGTAGAACAACCCGTCATGCCATACCCTATCAAAGGCTTGTTTGCCATCAAGAAAGCACACAAATAGTTTAGAGCCATGTTCACGCGCGAAGTAAACGCTTTCCCTAAGCATAAATGATGTCATTAGGCAACCCAAACCTTCTTGAAAACCACATTGCTGAATACTTAAGTCCGTCATCATCTGAGTTCTACATCGTTGTAACACAACTGCCTCAAATAACTTTAACACTGCTATTGTGTGTGCTACTATGTAATTACAGTGATTTAATTACTGCTTTTGTGTGTTGCTACTATGTACTACAGCTATGTATTACTGTTATTGTGTGTTGCTACTCTGTACTACAGCTATGTTTTACTGTTATTGTGTGTTGCTAATATGTACTACAGCTATGTATTACTGCTACTGTGTGTTGCTACTATGTACTACAGCTATGTATTACTGTTATTGTATGTTGCTACTCTGTACTACAGCTATGTTTTACTGTTATTGTGTGTTGCTACTATGTACTACAGCTATGTATTACTGCTACTGTGTGTTGCTACTCTGTATTACAGCTATGTATTACTGTTATTGTATGTTGCTACTATATATTACAGCTATGTATTACTGTTAGTGTATGTTGCTACTCTGTATTACAGCTATGTATTACTGTTATTGTATGTTGCTACTCTATATTACAGCTATGTATTACTGTTATTGTATGTTGCTACTATATATTACAGCTATGTATTACTGTTATTGTATGTTGTTACTCTGTATTACAGGTATGTATTACTGTTATTGTATGTTGCTACTATATATTACAGCTATGTATTACTGTTATTGTATGTTGCTACTCTATATTACAGCTATGTATTACTGTTATTGTATGTTGTTACTCTGTATTACAGCTATGTATTACTGTTATTGTATGTTGTTACTATATATTACAGCTATGTATTACTGTTATTGTATGTTGTTACTCTGTATTACAGCTATGTATTACTGTTATTGTATGTTGCTACTCTATATTACAGCTATGTATTACTGTTATTGTATGTTGTTACTCTGTATTACAGCTATGTATTACTGTTATTGTATGTTGCTACTCTATATTACAGCTATGTATTACTGTTATTGTATGTTGTTACTCTGTATTACAGCTATGTATTACTGTTATTGTATGTTGTTACTCTGTATTACAGCTATGTATTACTGTTATTGTATGTTGCTACTCTGTATTACAGTTATGTATTACTGTTATTGTATGTAGCTACTATATATTACAGCTAAGTATTACTGTTATTGTGTGTTGCTACTATATATTACAGCTATGTATTACTGTTATTGTGTGTTGCTACTATATATTACAGCTATGTATTACTGTTATTGTGTGTTGCTACTATATATTACAGCTAAGTATTACTGTTATTGTGTGTTGCTACTATATATTACAGCTATGTATTACTGTTATTGTGTGTTGCTACTATATATTACAGTTATGTATCACTGTTAATGTATGTTGCTACTATGTATTACAGCTATGTATTACTGTTATTGTGTGTTGCTACTATATATTACAGCTATGTATTACTGTTATTGTGTGTTGCTACTATATATTACAGTTATGTATCACTGTTAATGTATGTTGCTACTATGTATTACAGCTATGTTTTACTTCTATTGTGTGTTGCTATTATGTATTGCTACAATACATATGTATTTCTTCTACACATTACTGCTATGTATTGCTAATATTTGTTTCTACTATGTATATGTAATACTGATATGTATTGGTGTTATGCATTGCTACTATGTGTTGCTGCTTTGTATTATTGCGCTGTACTTCTGTTAGCTATTAATTATTATTGTGTAATAATGCTGTGCATTACAACTTCTACTGTCTGCAAAATACTTCGCACACATTTCTAAAATCTCAAATACAGAAACAACCGAAGTAACATTACAGAGAGTATGGCTGATTGTAAATAATTGCATATATGTAAATGCATAGTGAGTGCAGGACATGATACAAAAACAGTATCAGTATTATCAATATCACACGACAGGTGTATGACAGTCAGTTCTGTTCGCAGTAACACGTTACTAACAGTCAGTTCTGTTTGCAGTAACAGGTGTATGACAGTCAGTTCTATTCGCAGTAACAGTTGTATTACAGCGAGTCTGTTTTGTTCGCAGTAACAGGTGTATGACAGTCAGTTCTGTTCGCAGTAACAGGTGTGTGACAGTCAGTTATATTCGCAGTAACAGTTGTATTACAGCGAGTCTGTTTTGTTCGCAGTAACAGGTGTATGACAGTCAGTTCTGTTCGCAGTAACAGGTGTATGACAGTCAATTCTCTTCGCAGTAACATTTGTATTAAAGCGAATCTGTTTAGTTCGCAGTAACAGGTGTATGACAGTCAGTTCTGTTCGCAGTAACGGGTGTAGTACAGTCTGTTTTGCTCGCAATAACAAGTTAATTGCAGTCAGTTCTGTTCGCAGTAACAGGTGTATTACAGTCAGTTCTGTTCCCACTAACAGTTGTATTAAAGCGAGTCTGTTTTGTTCGCAATAACAGGTGTATGACAGTCAGTTCTATTCCCACTAACAGTTGTATTAAAGGGAGTTTGTTTTGTTCGCAGTAACAGGTGTATGACAGTCTGTTCTATTCCCACTCATTGTTGTATTAAAGCGAGTCTGTTTTCTTCGCAGTAACAGGTGTATGACAGTCAGTTCTATTCGCACTAACAGTTGTATTACAGCGAGTCTGTTTTCTTCGCAGTAACGGGTGTAGTAGAGTCAGTTCTGTTCGCAGTAACAAGTTAATTACAGTCAGTTCTGTTCGCAGTAACAGGTGTATTTCAGCCAGTCAGTTCCGTTGCTCAGTAACAGGTGTATTTCAGCCAGACAGTTCTGTTCGCAGTAACAGGTGTATTTCAGCCAGTCTGTTCTGTTCGCAGTAACAGGCGTATTTCAGTCAGTTCTGTTCGCAGTAACAGGTGTATTACAGTCAGTTGTGTTCGCAGTAACATGTGTATTTTAGCCAGCCAGTTCTGTTCGCAGTAACAGGTGTATTTTAGCCAGACAGTTCTGTTCGAGGTAACAGGTGTATTACAGTCAGTTCTGTTCGCAGTAACAGGTGTATTTCAGTGTGTTCTATTTGCAGTAACAGGTGTATTTCAGCCAGTCAGTTCCGTTGCTCAGTAACAGGTGTATTTCAGCCAGTCAGTTCCGTTGCTCAGTAACAGGTGTATTTCAACCAGACAGTTCTGTTCGCAGTAACAGGTGTATTTCAGCAAGTATGTTCTTCTGTTCGCAGTAACAGGTGTATTTCAGCCAGTCAGTTCTGTTCGCAGTAACAGGTGTATTTCAGTCAGTCAGTTCCGTTGCTCAGTAACAGGTGTATTTCAGCCAGTCAGTTCCGTTGCTCAGTAACAGGTGTATTCCAGCCAGACAGTTCTGTTCGCAGTAACAGGTGTATTTCAGCCAGTCTGTTCTGTTCGCAGTAACAGGTGTATTTCAGTCAGTTCTGTTCGCAGTAACAGGTGTATTTCAGCCAGTCTGTTCTGTTGCTCAGTAACAGGTGTATTTCAGCCAGTCAGTTCCGTTGCTCAGTAACAGGTGTATTTCAGCCAGACAGTTCTGTTCGCAGTAACAGGTGTATTTCAGCCAGTCTGTTCTGTTCGCAGTAACAGGTGTATTACAGTCAGTTCTGTTCGCTGTAACAGGTGTATTACAGTCAGTTCTGTTTGCAGTAACAGGTGTATTTCAGCCAGACCGTTCTGTTCGCAGTAACAGGTGTATTACAGTCAGTACTGTTCGCAGTATCAGGTGTATTTCAGCCAGTCAGTTCTGTTCGCAGTAACAGGTGTATTTCAGTCTGTTCTATTTGCAGTAACAGGTGTATTTCAGCCAGTCTGTTCTGTTCGCAGTAACAGGTGATTTACAGCCAGTCTGTTCTGTTCGAGGTAACAGGTGTATTTCAGCCAGTCTGTTCTGTTCGCAGTAACAGGTGTATTTCAGCCAGTCTGTTCTATTTGCAGTAACAGGTGTATTTCAGCCAGTCTGTTCTGTTCGCAGTAACAGGTGATTTACAGCCAGTCTGTTCTGTTCGAGGTAACAGGTGTATTTCAGCCAGTCTGTTCTGTTCGAGGTAACAGGTGTATTACAGCCAGTTCTGTTCGCAGTAACAGGTGTATTACAGTCAGTTCTGTTCGCAGTAACAGGTGTATTTCAGCGAGTCAGTTCCGTTGCTCAGTAATAGGTGTATTTCAGCCAGACAGTTCTGTTCGCAGTACCAGGTGTATTTCAGCCAGTCTGTTCTGTTCGCAGTAACAGGTGTATTTCAGTCAGTTCTGTTCCCAGTAACAGGTGTATTTTAGCCAGACAGTTGTGTTCGCAGTAACAGGTGTATTACAGTCAGTACTGTTCGCAGTAACAGGTGTATTTCAGCCAGTAAGTTCTGTTCGCAGTAACAGTTGTATTACAGTCAGTTCTGTTCGCAGTAACGGGTGTATTTCAGCCAGACAGTTTTGTTCGCTGTTACAGGTGTATTACAGCCATTCAGTTCTGTTCGCAGTAACAGGTGTATTTCAGCCAGTCAGTTCTGTTCGCAGTAACAGGTGTATTACAGCCAGTCAGTTCTGTTCGCAGTAACACGTGTATGACGGTCAGTTCTGTTCGCAGTAACAGGTGTATTACAGCCAGTCAGTACTGTTCGCAGTAACACGTGTATGACGGTCAGTTCTGTTCGCAGTAACACGTGTATGACGGTCAATTCTGTTCGCAGTAACAGGTGTATTACAGCCAGTTCTGTTCGCTGTAACAGGTGTATTACAGTCAGTTCTGTTCGCTGTAAAAGGTGTATTACAGCCAGTTCTGTTCGCTGTAACAGGTGTATTACAGTCAGTTCTGTTCGCTGTAACAGGTGTATTACAGCCAGTTCTGTTCGCTGTAACAGGTGTATTACAGTCAGATTTGTTCGCTGTAACAGGTGTATTACAGTCAGTTCTGTTCGCTGTAACAGGTGTATTACAGTCAGTTCTTTTCGCAGTTACAGGTGTATTACTGTCAGTTCTGTTCACAGTAACGTGTGTATGACAGCTTGTTCCCTTCGCAGTAACAGGTGTAATGCAGTCAGTATCATTCGCAGTAAACGCAGTTGAACATTCAGCTTCATGTTGATATAATAAAGACGTCCTCATGAAGTGTACTTAAATACCCTCATAAAGAATGAGCCCAGCAAAATTAATTATTACCTATTGTTTCAGGTTTCGGATCTGTATTCACCTACATGGTAGCATTAAACACGAATGTTATCAATTTCTCAGCGAAACACACTGGCAAAATTGTTGGATTCCTGAATGCATTCTTTGCAGGAAGTCCTTCGGTGTTTGGAACTCTGTATTACAATGTCTTCACCCCTGGGAATGAGACAACAATTATAGAAAACCAGAATGTTCAGGATTTTATGCTTTTCTTTGCCATCATGTTTGGCGTCGTCAATATCTTATGTATGTTGTTTTTGAGAATTTATAAGGATCCAGTGTTACACGATGATGTCACTATTATGTCTTACAAAAACAACAATGACGTTGTTGTTGACGAAATAATACTGGCCGTGAACGGAAAGGAGTTAAATACAGATGTAAATAGTGATAACGATACAACAGACGGAAGACAAGGAATAGATAACATGCATGCTAACACAGATAAAGACATCGAACAAGAGCCCATGAAGCTTACACAAATATTATGCAGCATGGATTTCCATTTGTTTGTTTTGATGTTCGCTTTTTCTTCGAGTGTCGGTCTCATCTACACAAATAACATAACCGTAACTTCACGATCTGTTGGCCTAGCCTCACATAATAACAACCTAGTTATCATTATACCTATAACTAATGCCTTGGTCAGTGCTGCTGTTGGTATTTTCTCTGATAAGTTTAAACAGCGAATACCTAGACTTACTATAGCTATCATGGCATGTGTGTCGTATGTTATAGCTACTACTATCGTTGTCTTATTAGCTGATAAACTTGAATCGTTAATCATAGCAACTGCTGTTGCTGGAATAGGTACCGGTATAATTTGGAGTCTTTGCCCGGCAATTATGAAAGAAATGTTTTCTGTGAATAACCTAGGTCGAAACTGGGGTATTGCGTTACTAGTAGCTGCCCTAGCGGCATTTGTATCGCAAGAAGTGTTTGGTACTTTGTATGACAGAAATGTTTCAGATGACGACGCTGTATACTGCTACGGCTTGAACTGTGTACAAGCAGGTTATGGTGTATTTCTAACATTTGCAGTAATTTCTGTTGGTTTTGGGTGTATACTTCTAGCACGAAGACGCTGTGATCGATGTAAACCCACGCATTTACATGACTAAAGAAGTTACTAGGTCATTTAATTATCACCTTAAAAATTATATTGACCTAGTTGTTATTATCATGTGGCTTACATAATGTAATACCTCGATTGCCCCGATCACCTCGTGTTGATTTGTAATGCACATTTGCAGTATTATAAATATCAAAGCTTTTAGTTATGTATATATATGGTACCGAGTTATTGTTTGGAATTTCCTTGCTGTAATTCCATAACGTCTATTGTATACCATCGCACCAAAAAACGACTCTTACTCATATTAAACAAAATATGTTAAACACTTCAAACTGTCTCATCGCAATCTGTAAATTCACGTCAGTTAGGTTGTATGATTATGCCTCAAATTCACTCACAATACAAAACTATCATAAACCTTAGAAGGGACATGCTTACTGCCATCAGCAGAAATTCTATCAACCGGGTGATAGTTTTTACAGTCAATCTCAGCGATGCAATGTAGAATAAATACAATGCCGAGCACAAGCGGCTTGCAACAATGTTTGTAGTATAAATCTATAAAAAAAAATGTTTCGGTATTATAAAATATAGCTGTACGTTGGACAGAAAAAGTGTCAACTTTCAGAGAAATACCATCAACCGAGTGTCTATATGACAAGTTCACTTTCAATACAAAGCTGCAATATACCCAAGAAGGCCCATTCTTACTGTCATCAAAAGAAACTCCTATTTTCACTGGCCGTTTTATCAACGTGTCTTACGGACTTTTTTGTCGTAAGTCTGTCGTAAGACGCCGAATTTACGATATAGGTGTTTTATCAACGTTTAGCTACGATGTCGTAACTTCGCCGATTATTGTAGTAACTTTTAAGAGAGGTCCGAGGCTGTCGTAGCTTGTCGTAACTCAAACAAAAATGGCCGCCATGTTGTTAAATCGAGTCCGCTTCAACGACATGTTAAGCATTTTCAACAAATAAATTCATAAAATACAGTACGGCCCTAAAGGAAAACACGGTCCTACCCCTTAACTTCTTCATTTTTTAAGACATCTTAAAATTCTTTTTGCATTTTAGAGGTCACCCTCGTGGATATCATAAAAAACAGTTTATATATCTCGACAAAACAAACTTCTTTGAATCAAAATTACTTAACTTATGTAAATGTAACAATATTTTTATTACAAATGGTAGATTAGAAAATGGGTCGTGCACTTATAATGCTGTTAGAAATATTGCCATTACCAAGCAGACGTTTCAATTTTTTTATATCTACACGTTCTATATCCGGGGATGTATGAAACCGCCATATTTTACATCCGTAACTCAAAATAGAACAAGCAATTGAATCAAAAAGTTTCACTCGGTCGTCAACATTTTAAGATACAATATCAAACAAAGTATACATGGAAAAAAGAGAGCTTTACTTGCATGTGCAAAACAAACATTTGATGTCAATGTTACACCTAAGTAGGTAAAACGTGTTACAGTATTCAGTCTACAATTGTTATAATACAAATTAAGATTATCTTGCCTATTACCCTTTTTACATACCATTACAACAGTTTTATTTATATTCACTTGTATACCACTAGAGGAACAATAAACATATAAATTGTTTAAAAGCTTTTGTAAACCATCCTCAGAATACGACATTAAAACAGTATCATCCGCAAACATAAGAATTATACGAGACTATACAAGCATACACCTCATACATAAAATTATACAAAATGTACACGATATATCATAAGACTACCGTGTAGCCAAACTATTAACATAAATATTTAATTTTAAACTATAATCGTGTGACTTAATGCATGTATTTACTAACATTTTCTTCAATAACAGAATAAAATCCTTGTTCATGTGGCAAATAATGAACAGAATAAGAAGGGTGAATATATGCAAAACAAATATATAAATCTTCATTAAGGCCAAAAAAAATCCAAATGAATCCATTCGAATCAATTTCAAGCATGGAAATAGCGCTTATTAGATTAGATTTGTAAAATAAACAAATACCACCATGACCGCTTCTAGAGTTTAAACTTTCTGGTCTGGTGACACAATTTGATTCATACCCATTCAAGTGTAACGGTGTATCAGGTCTTTGCCAAGTTTCACAAAGAAAAACAATATCAAAATTTAAAAGCAGACTTTGAAAGTCATCATCAAGAATTCAAACAGTCGACCTTCCAGGATACAATGTTCAGAGAGTCACACTTTTCTCCGAGTCCCTACATGAAACTATTAACCTATCTTTGAATTGCAGGGTTATTTGATCATACCAAGAATGGGCAAGTAGTTTCCATTTTTATGATGTCAATGTACTTGTTGAGTGAGTTAAGGGGCAACTTAAATTAAGTATCCTACACATATTACTAGTAATGATGTTTACTTGTGAACCTGTGTCAACCTTGCGATCAATTTCAGATTTTGAGATTCACCAATTTAAAGTTTTGCAAAAGTTTGATCTGATCGAAAAGATGAAAATGTATTTACCGAATTGAGATCGACCACAATTTCCGCATTTGATCTTTGGGGTCCTGGTTGTATTTCTTTGCTGGATTTCTTCTTAGTTGAGATGGTTTCTGTCCGGGTCTTGATGATTCTCGTATAGCATGCACGGGAGCTGCGCCTGTCCTATCATTCAATTCTTTGAGGTGTGCTTGACTAATTTCATGAGTTCTTACTATGTCCATGCATTTTTGTAGTGATAAATCGGAACCCTCGTTGATTAGTTTTTCTCTCACTTTCGAAAATGATACGCCAAAAACAATATGATATCTGATGAGTTCCTCTTGTAAGTCAACATTGTAATTGCAATCTTTAATGAGAAGTATTAGCTCTGTGACGAACTGTTCAAAGTGTTCACCAGAATTTTGTATTCTTGATTTAAATTTACATCTGCTGAATTGTCTTACAGTACATTCTAATCTCTCCCAGTAAGTAATTAGTGTTTTCTTTTCGTCTGCAGATGATAGACCACAAAGCGTCGGCATACAGATCTATGGTTTTATTGAAACTGTCCTAGTAGTGTAGTCCTACCTGTACAAGAGTAAGTAATATATCGATCTGAGCATGTGCAGAGTGGTTGATGTATACATAGATAATAGGACAGGGGGACATGGGGACTAGGGGACAGGGGGACAGGGGGACAGGGGGACAGGGGGACAGGGGACAGTGGCCCCCGGTGTATCCGGGCCTGTGACATTGAAATTGCTTTTTAGAATAGTACGTACTGTTTTTGTGGTGGCGTATTGTGTTAATTTGTCTGAGTTTATCGTCGATATGTGTTATGACAACAACTTATGAAAGTCAGAGCGGGTAAAACAGAGACGTCGGTTGATAACCGACAATTAGACACAATTTACAATTTTAGGTATGATATGTTGAGAAACAACTAGTAGCATATCATGTGCTGCATCTGGAACATATGCGGTCCCTGGCTGCATAAAGTGAATAATCATATAAAATACTTCCAAATCTGGACTAATTTAGCTAAGAGAGATAATCACGGAAGGCATTTGATACCTTGTCAAATACGGTACGATCCGTCATTTAGCAGATACCGAAATTACTTCCGGTAAAACGCCATACTTACACGTCAATTGTAACACGAATTCAGTTAACTTTTTTCTACTTTACGCTTGTTTTTATGTGAATTTGTGCAACAAGATCGTGTGATAGTATAACCAGAGGTCATGTTGACGAAGTTCGAGACGAAATCAGCCCGCGTTAAAGGTAAACTTCTTCAGTTTCAATTAATTTTAACATGGACAAGCCGGTAAATCATTAAATAAATGACCGTAAATCATGAAATTGGCTGACAAGTTTGCGTACGACTGCGAAGTGAATATAACCGTGTATACAGGGTCTTGTGGTTGCCCAGAATTTTTAATCGGAGGCAATGTGATTTTTGATCCGTAAAAGTCATAATGATTAACCACATATTGACATAAGTGTTGTATCTCGCGGATTCCCTATGCCGTACCGGGTACGGCTTTAGCCCTACGTTTTATGCCTACGTTTTCCTGGGATTTCTCTACAGAGGGGAGTAGCGTCCCCTGGAAAGAAACTGGGTGTTTCTAATCTAGTAGAAGTTTTACTCGGGTGTTACGGAGCGGGGGTCGGTTCAGCAGGAGTTAAGGGGATGAGTACTTGACTAGGCGAGGAGTGGTGGGTCCAACCTTGCAGTGAGTAGTTAAGTAATCCCCTGTTAGACGGTAGGTTGATTATTACTGAGGGGAGTAGCGTCCCCATGATTGGAAAGTGTTTGCGCAAGCTTTCTAGACGTTTTATTCAGGTAAGACTGAGCTGAGACCGGCACCGCAAGTTCCATAGATAAGATTGGCTTCATGTCAAACTCTATGAAGATGCGATCCAACTGGGTGTGAATGTAGATCAATGTTAGGGTGGCAGCATGAACGGATGTGATGACATACATGAGTTGAGTGAATGTATTGGGTTATATTGTTTGTGCTGCAAGACGGTGACATTTTTCTATTATTCAGAAAGCTGCAATTAGAGGCATTTTGTCTTTATATCCAGCACCCAAGACCAGTGGTTGAAAACGTTTGTCAGCGGTTCTGTAGTTTATGCGCACCCTATGTCATTTCCACATAAATTGAGTTTAATATCAGTTAAAAGCATTTGTATGATATTATAAAAGACATGGTTGTCTGTTAGTGTGGAACTATCGGTAATTAGTAGGTCTTAGATGAAAGAATATTTTTATGTAGGTTTTCTTTATTGCTATTGACTTGAAAGTTCCGTGTCAATTTCTCAAGTTCTGAAATAAGTTACACCGAGAATCAATTGGACGAATAAACACCTATTACTAGTTTTTCTTTAAAAATGTCAGTTGAATATTATAGTTGAAGTCTAACATTAGACTAATAATACCTCAAATGAGCTGTAGAAAGTTGTCTCTCATTTCGTTACTATGAAGGTATTTGGACATTTTAGCAGTTGCTTCCCTTTATTGAATAGGTTTAGTTTTAGATGTTACTGAAATGATTATGAGCTGTGCCAAGTTTTGTAATTTCTAGTCTGTTGTCATGGATATTCCTAGTTATACTTTGTGCCATTTTGGTGTATCATGGCCATAGGCATTGCTATCATATTTCAAGGTGTACCCTTGTCACATTAATTTTAAAATTATATGAATGGGTTGCGCATGAAGTGTAGAATGACTGGTGTTGCCTCGCTTGTGAGTGTTGAAAGTTACAGCCCAAAAGAGTTATTTCCCATTTTGGTGAACCTGTCAACTGAGGGTTTGTAACTGTATCTATATTATAGATTTACCTGGATCTGTAGGCTTGTAGTCTACCCTATTATGTGCAGTGTGTATCAGGCATTTTTGCTTGAAGAACCTCGGCATCTTGTCTTGGTCAACGCAGCTCACAAATTGGACGCTGATCCTAGAAAGCCAGGCTTTTAGTTGGCTAACATGCGTATATTTAGGGTACTTAGGCATTTTGTCTAAGAAACGCTATTTGAGGTTGAGTGTTTTGGTGTTATTCGGCAGGCATTTTGTCTAAGAAAACGCTATTGAGGTTGAGTGTTTTGGTGTTATTTGGCAGGCATTTTGTCTAAGAAAACGCTTTTTGAGGTTGAGTGTTTTGGTGTTATTTGGCAGGCATTTTGTCTAAGAAAACGCTATTGAGGTTGAGTGTTTTGGTGTTATTCGGCAGGCATTTTGTCTAAGAAAACGCTATTGAGGTTGAGAGTTTTGGTGTTATTCGGCAGGCATTTTGTCTAAGAAAACGCTATTGAGGTTGAGTGTTTTGGTGTTATTCGGCAGGCATTTTGTCTAAGAAAACGCTATTGAGGTTGAGTGTTTTGGTGTTATTCGGCAGGCATTTTGTCTAAGAAAACGCTATTTGAGGTTGAGTGTTTTGGTGTTATTCGGCAGGCATTTTGTCTAAGAAAACGCTATTGAGGTTGAGTGTTTTGGTGTTATTCGGCAGGCATTTTGTCTAAGAAAACGCTATTGAGGTTGAGAGTTTTGGTGTTATTCGGCAGGCATTTTGTCTAAGAAAACGCTATTGAGGTTGAGAGTTTTGGTGTTATTCGGCAGGCATTTTGTCTAAGAAAACGCTATTGAGGTTGAGTGTTTTGGTGTTATTCGGCAGGCATTTTGTCTAAGAAAACGCTATTGAGGTTGAGAGTTTTGGTGTTATTCGGCAGTCATTTTGTCTAAGAAAACGCTATTGAGGTTGAGTGTTTTGGTGTTATTCGGCAGGCATTTTGTCTAAGAAAACGCTATTTGAGGTTGAGTGTTTTGGTGTTATTCGGCATACTTGAGCATTTTGTCTTAGTAAAGTGACACTTTATTTGTATATGGAGTTGATACATCAGACTTTTAGTCTCTTCTATTTATTGCACCATATAGCGGTCAAATAACTTAAGCTGAGGCATGTTGTCTCGGTATTTTTAGGCAAAGGCCACTATGTGGGGGCGAACAATTGAAACTCCAAAGAAATAAAAATAACAGAGGCGAAGGGCAGGATTGTAGTCAGCCAACACCTCCCAGACCTATTTGTGTGGCTGGTACACTTGAAAACAAAATTATTTACATGTTCCTCAGTTTTATTTTGGGAAAGGCGGTAAAATGCCTGTGAAACTTGAGGCTTCTAGTCTCAAGGGTCATTTGTCGAGTACTGCAGGTAACCATGGTTTTGAATGGCGGATGTGGCTTTTAGTCGCTGGGCGCCGGGTCACAGAATGGAAACAACAGCCACTCGGAAGTGCCTTTTAGTGTATGATGTGCAGATGGTGTCGTATGACAGGAGAGGTGTGGATTGGTAGACGTCCGGTGACGGCTAGGGTTGATTCAGGGGGAGGTTTTACGATTGTATCGGATAGTGTGTTCAATCGAATCCTGGATAAACCAGTAAATAGTTGCCCGACTAGGCCAATACCTCAGTGTTTGGGTCTCATACGTTGTGAATTGATGCACTTGGCACAGATGAAAGATGGTGTTCTGCTAGGTCATGCCGTCATATATCGAAATACCCCCCAAACACAGTGCGAATACTGGCGGGGACGAGGGAGTCGGTTGACTATGTCATAAAGTCGAAACAAATTCAGGGATGTGCTAGGTTAGAAGTAGTGACTTTTGTAAAACTCTGAAGAAACATACACTAGTAGGTCACACTAGTGAGCAAACGAAGAACAGTTGCAGGTGGCTGATCGGGCTGGGGCCAAATTCACAGATGAAGTGGATATTGTGGCCAGATGGGCCCAACAAGTAGAAAAAATGGGATTCAAGGGTGGTGGCAAACAGGAAAGGTGGGTTGGCATGTTGTCAATTGCAGTCGGGTTTGCACCACAAGGGTCAGTGTCCCATCGAGCTGAGGAAGCCCCTACCAGGAGGCGAGGGCATCTTGTCCTGCCGATCTAGCAAATTATTATAGAGGAACTGTAAAACTAACAGGAGGCAGTGAAATTGCAACTTGTGAACCTCTTACCATTAGGCGTGGACATGTTGTCCCACCTATATGGTGAACATCAGGCCATTAGGTGTGGGCATGTTTTCCCACCTATATGGTGAACATCCGGCCATTGGGTGTGGGCATGTTGTCCCACCGATATGGTGACCATCAGGCCATTGGGTGTGGGCATGTTGTCCCACCAATATGGTGACCATCAGGCCATTGGGTGTGGGCATGTTGTCCCTCCGATATGGTGAACATCCGGCCATTGGGTGTGGGCATGTTGTCCCTCCGATATGGTGAACATCCGGCCATTGGGTGTGGGCATGTTGTCCCTCCGATATGGTGAACATCCGGCCATTGGGTGTGGGCATGTTGTCCCACCTATATGGTGAACATCCGGCCATTGGGTGTGGGCATGTTGTCCCACCGATATGGTGACCATCAGGCCATTGGGTGTGGGCATGTTGTCCCTCCGATATGGTGAACATCCGGCCATTGGGTGTGGGCATGTTGTCCCACCTATATGGTGAACATCCGGCCATTGGGTGTGGGCATGTTGTCCCACCGATATGGTGACCATCAGGCCATTGGGTGTGGGCATGTTGTCCCACCGATTTGGTCAACCTAATATGAGCAGGCATGGGCATTTTGTCCATTTTTCAATTTTCAGTAGGCATGTCGTCTGACAAGAGTATACTTGTCACGGCCAAGATTGACCACTGTTTCTATCCCCAGCTTCTCATTTGTTTGCAGGTCTTTTTAGATAAAGTTGGGGGGAGTGTTGTATCTCGCGGATTCCCTATGCCGTACCGGGTACGGCTTTAGCCCTACGTTTTAGCCCTACGTTTTCCTGGGATTTCTCGAGTGTGACGGCACGAGAATCCGCCTAGTCGATTGTCCGTCGCCGTGCTAGCCAGACGTGAATTATGGGTTGACCACAGAATAGAAGCTAAACCAGGTTATTATACCTTTATGTATCAGTCCGTGGGTTGTACAGAAAACAGGATTACCACTCGACACTTAAATGGCGACGAGGAAAACTAATTTTTTTATTTAATTTTTTTTTTTTTTTTTTTTTTTTGGAACTTGTTAAACACGTTGTTTAAAATTGTAAATTGTTGTTTAAGACTACAAGTAGATTACATTTGGATTCAGTGAACAAGTAAGTTGATTTTATTGACTCGTTGTTGCACTGTTGATTTGGATTATTCAAATTATTGACTACTTAAATTCTTGGTAATTGAAATGGGGACGGGGCGGTTAGCACCCGCAAGAGTCCGCCATTTTGCTATGGTATTACAGCCCACGTGACTGAATGGTTTAGTGGTCTTTTTAGAGCATACACCAGTTGACGGTTTCAAAGGCGCTACACTCTCCCCATTTTGATTTATTTTTGTGAGTGGGTGTTGCTGGCTGCTTGTCTCTTCTTGTGACATGTATGCAAGGTTACTGAATCACTGATATGTAGTAAAGTTTGAAAATTGATTACATGCATGTGGTTACTTTAAATATATTAAATTGTATATTTTTGGAAAATTAAGATTGTATTAGAAAATCAAATAAGATTTACACGCAATTCAGGTTAGATAACTTTTGGTTGCGCTCGATACACTTCTGATGGTTAGGTGGTGTAGTCGGCTGAAACTGTCTACGGGTGTATTTATGAATGATGTTTGAAATGACATGCATTTGGATGAGAGTGAGTGGTCTGGAGCGTCGGCTTCTGCCTAACAGGTGATTGTTTTGATTAATAATCTCATTGTTAGTGTAGCGGGGAGATTGAGCTTTTTAGGCCCATCTTCTCGCCACGGCAGGTCACGTGATAAATTCAATAGCTTTTCAAGAGACCTTAGTGGGAATGAGTGGGTAAATTGAGCAGAAAAACCTCCCCATAGTTAGCAAAACATGAGAAATAGAGAATGTTTTCATAATGTCTTATTGGGGTTTCTTGGTTAGATAATGATTATCAGGTATTGAGTCTTGATATGAGGTGGGAGACCGGGAAACCTGCTGTGAATATCACGTGACTAGGCAATAAATAGACTAGCTGTGTGGAGGGTCATTTTGACTTCCATGCATTTGAGAGATGCAGATTTAGCATGTATTCATTGGGGTTCACTGTTTGCTCTTCCTATGTACAGGCTGACAGGCACATTCATTCTTTTCAAGAAAGTCTGGTCGGGTGTTGCTGGGGCGAGGTCCGATCTTCGCAACTGATCACTGGGAAGGTGGGTACGGGCCCCAGCGATTCCTACAAAGGACTGAAAAAATCATTCTCTTGTAAAGTAAACTGTTGTTTCTTGGGCGTGGTCCAGTCTTCGCAACTGATCACTGGGAGGGTGGATTCGGGCCCTAGGGATTACTACAAAGGATGGCAGAAAGAAAGTTCTTGTAAAGTAAACTTCCTAAGTGCCTGAAAAGAAATGAAACATCCATTTCCGGTTAAATAATCCCCACTTTACTATAATCACTTTCCTGTTTTTTCCTGGTTTTATGGGACTGAGCACTGCAATTGTCCCATGATGTTTTTTTGATTAAAAATGCTAGGGAGCATGCATTCTATATTCACTGGGTAAAATAGTAGGCCATATGGTTTAAGTGTGGGTTTTAATTGGTTTTTACATCAAACTTTCCTTAAAAATAAAAGTAAATAAACACTGAAATACGGTGTGATGGAGGAAGCAGACAGTGTAAACCGGGCTTGATATTTGTCAACAAGGCTGGCTTTTTGTCCCGTTTGTTGACAGGTAGTTACGAATACTAATGCTAGATCAAGTTGGATTAGTATCTGGAAATGGAGGGGAAGTGGCGTTTTATGATGATATCTCATTTTGATTACAACGGGGGAGGAATACTTGCAGAGGCGAGGAGTGGTGGGTCCAACCTCGCAGAGTGGCAGGTATTGTTCCCTATGGAGAGGTAGTAATCCTCAGGTTCTGCAGGGCCAAATGGGGATGAATACTTGCAGAGGCGAGGAGTGGTGGGTCCAACCTCGCAGAGTGGCAGGTATAGTGATTCTTTATTTGGGTCTTTATCCTCATATACGGGGTCTGCAGGGCTGAGTGGGGATGAATACTTGCAGAGGCGAGGAGTGGTGGGTCCAACCTCGCAGAGTGGCAGGTATGGTGATTCCCCATTTAGAGGTACTATCTGGAAGTCTACTGAGGGGAGTAGCGTCCCCTGGAAAGAAACTGGGTGTTTCCGGGTAATTAGTCAATTGGGATAGAGTAAAACGCGATTTTCACTGGTCCATGGAGAGAGTGTGCTATGAGCTGTATTACTCGAGGATTAATGGATGAAAGTTGGTTCTGCAGAAATACTTGCAGAGGCGAGGAGTGGTGGGTCCAACCTCGCAGAGTGGCAGGTATTGTGGCTCCCTGTTGAGAGGTTTTTATCCTAAAATACAGGGTCTGCAGGGCCAACTGGGGAGGAATACTTGCAGAGGCGAGGAGTGGTGGGTCCAACCTCGCAGAGTGGCAGGTATTGTTCCCTATGGAGAGGTAGTAATCCTCAGGTTCTGCAGGGCCAAATGGGGATGAATACTTGCAGAGGCGAGGAGTGGTGGGTCCAACCTCGCAGAGTGGCAGGTATGATGATTCTTTATTTGTGTCTTTATCCTAGTATACAGGGTCTGCAGGTCCAATTGGGGATGAATACTTGCAGAGGCGAGGAGTGGTGGGTCCAACCTCGCAGAGTGGCAGGTATGATGATTCTTTATTTGTGTCTTTATCCTGATATACGGGGTCTGCAGGGCTGAATGGGGATGAATACTTGCAGAGGCGAGGAGTGGTGGGTCCAACCTCGCAGAGTGGCAGGTATGGTGATTCCCCATTCAGAGGTACTATCTGGAAGTCTACAGAGGGGAGTAGCGTCCCCTGGAAAGAAACTGGGTGTTTCTAATCTAGTAGAAGTTTTACTCGGGTGTTACGGAGCGGGGGTCGGTTCAGCAGGAGTTAAGGGGATGAGTACTTGACTAGGCGAGGAGTGGTGGGTCCAACCTTGCAGTGAGTAGTTAAGTAATCCCCTGTTAGACGGTAGGTTGATTATTACTGAGGGGAGTAGCGTCCACCCATGATTGGAAAGTGTTTGCGCAAGCTTTCTAGACGTTTTATTCAGGTAAGACTGAGCTGAGACCGGCACCGCAAGTTCCATAGATAAGATTGGCTTCATGTCAAACTCTATGAAGATGCGATCCAACTGGGTGTGAATGTAGATCAATGTTAGGGTGGCAGCATGAACGGATGTGATGACATACATGAGTTGAGTGAATGTATTGGGTTATATTGTTTGTGCTGCAAGACGGTGACATTTTTCTATTATTCAGAAAGCTGCAATTAGAGGCATTTTGTCTTTATATCCAGCACCCAAGACCAGTGGTTGAAAACGTTTGTCAGCGGTTCTGTAGTTTATGCGCACCCTATGTCATTTCCACATAAATTGAGTTTAATATCAGTTAAAAGCATTTGTATGATATTATAAAAGACATGGTTGTCTGTTAGTGTGGAACTATCGGTAATTAGTAGGTCTTAGATGAAAGAATATTTTTATGTAGGTTTTCTTTATTGCTATTGACTTGAAAGTTCCGTGTCAATTTCTCAAGTTCTGAAATAAGTTACACCGAGAATCAATTGGACGAATAAACACCTATTACTAGTTTTTCTTTAAAAATGTCAGTTGAATATTATAGTTGAAGTCTAACATTAGACTAATAATACCTCAAATGAGCTGTAGAAAGTTGTCTCTCATTTCGTTACTATGAAGGTATTTGGACATTTTAGCAGTTGCTTCCCTTTATTGAATAGGTTTAGTTTTAGATGTTACTGAAATGATTATGAGCTGTGCCAAGTTTTGTAATTTCTAGTCTGTTGTCATGGATATTCCTAGTTATACTTTGTGCCATTTTGGTGTATCATGGCCATAGGCATTGCTATCATATTTCAAGGTGTACCCTTGTCACATTAATTTTAAAATTATATGAATGGGTTGCGCATGAAGTGTAGAATGACTGGTGTTGCCTCGCTTGTGAGTGTTGAAAGTTACAGCCCAAAAGAGTTATTTCCCATTTTGGTGAACCTGTCAACTGAGGGTTTGTAACTGTATCTATATTATAGATTTACCTGGATCTGTAGGCTTGTAGTCTACCCTATTATGTGCAGTGTGTATCAGGCATTTTTGCTTGAAGAACCTCGGCATCTTGTCTTGGTCAACGCAGCTCACAAATTGGACGCTGATCCTAGAAAGCCAGGCTTTTAGTTGGCTAACATGCGTATATTTAGGGTACTTAGGCATTTTGTCTAAGAAACGCTATTTGAGGTTGAGTGTTTTGGTGTTATTCGGCAGGCATTTTGTCTAAGAAAACGCTATTGAGGTTGAGTGTTTTGGTGTTATTTGGCAGGCATTTTGTCTAAGAAAACGCTTTTTGAGGTTGAGTGTTTTGGTGTTATTTGGCAGGCATTTTGTCTAAGAAAACGCTATTGAGGTTGAGTGTTTTGGTGTTATTCGGCAGGCATTTTGTCTAAGAAAACGCTATTGAGGTTGAGAGTTTTGGTGTTATTCGGCAGGCATTTTGTCTAAGAAAACGCTATTGAGGTTGAGTGTTTTGGTGTTATTCGGCAGGCATTTTGTCTAAGAAAACGCTATTGAGGTTGAGTGTTTTGGTGTTATTCGGCAGGCATTTTGTCTAAGAAAACGCTATTGAGGTTGAGAGTTTTGGTGTTATTCGGCAGGCATTTTGTCTAAGAAAACGCTATTGAGGTTGAGTGTTTTGGTGTTATTCGGCAGGCATTTTGTCTAAGAAAACGCTATTGAGGTTGAGTGTTTTGGTGTTATTCGGCAGGCATTTTGTCTAAGAAAACGCTATTGAGGTTGAGTGTTTTGGTGTTATTCGGCAGGCATTTTGTCTAAGAAAACGCTATTGAGGTTGAGAGTTTTGGTGTTATTCGGCAGGCATTTTGTCTAAGAAAACGCTATTGAGGTTGAGTGTTTTGGTGTTATTCGGCAGGCATTTTGTCTAAGAAAACGCTATTGAGGTTGAGAGTTTTGGTGTTATTCGGCAGTCATTTTGTCTAAGAAAACGCTATTGAGGTTGAGTGTTTTGGTGTTATTCGGCAGGCATTTTGTCTAAGAAAACGCTATTTGAGGTTGAGTGTTTTGGTGTTATTCGGCAGGCATTTTGTCTAAGAAAACGCTATTGAGGTTGAGAGTTTTGGTGTTATTCGGCAGTCATTTTGTCTAAGAAAACGCTATTGAGGTTGAGTGTTTTGGTGTTATTCGGCAGGCATTTTGTCTAAGAAAACGCTATTTGAGGTTGAGTGTTTTGGTGTTATTCGGCATACTTGAGCATTTTGTCTTAGTAAAGTGACACTTTATTTGTATATGGAGTTGATACATCAGACTTTTAGTCTCTTCTATTTATTGCACCATATAGCGGTCAAATAACTTAAGCTGAGGCATGTTGTCTCGGTATTTTTAGGCAAAGGCCACTATGTGGGGGCGAACAATTGAAACTCCAAAGAAATAAAAATAACAGAGGCGAAGGGCAGGATTGTAGTCAGCCAACACCTCCCAGACCTATTTGTGTGGCTGGTACACTTGAAAACAAAATTATTTACATGTTCCTCAGTTTTATTTTGGGAAAGGCGGTAAAATGCCTGTGAAACTTGAGGCTTCTAGTCTCAAGGGTCATTTGTCGAGTACTGCAGGTAACCATGGTTTTGAATGGCGGATGTGGCTTTTAGTCGCTGGGCGCCGGGTCACAGAATGGAAACAACAGCCACTCGGAAGTGCCTTTTAGTGTATGATGTGCAGATGGTGTCGTATGACAGGAGAGGTGTGGATTGGTAGACGTCCGGTGACGGCTAGGGTTGATTCAGGGGGAGGTTTTACGATTGTATCGGATAGTGTGTTCAATCGAATCCTGGATAAACCAGTAAATAGTTGCCCGACTAGGCCAATACCTCAGTGTTTGGGTCTCATACGTTGTGAATTGATGCACTTGGCACAGATGAAAGATGGTGTTCTGCTAGGTCATGCCGTCATATATCGAAATACCCCCCAAACACAGTGCGAATACTGGCGGGGACGAGGGAGTCGGTTGACTATGTCATAAAGTCGAAACAAATTCAGGGATGTGCTAGGTTAGAAGTAGTGACTTTTGTAAAACTCTGAAGAAACATACACTAGTAGGTCACACTAGTGAGCAAACGAAGAACAGTTGCAGGTGGCTGATCGGGCTGGGGCCAAATTCACAGATGAAGTGGATATTGTGGCCAGATGGGCCCAACAAGTAGAAAAAATGGGATTCAAGGGTGGTGGCAAACAGGAAAGGTGGGTTGGCATGTTGTCAATTGCAGTCGGGTTTGCACCACAAGGGTCAGTGTCCCATCGAGCTGAGGAAGCCCCTACCAGGAGGCGAGGGCATCTTGTCCTGCCGATCTAGCAAATTATTATAGAGGAACTGTAAAACTAACAGGAGGCAGTGAAATTGCAACTTGTGAACCTCTTACCATTAGGCGTGGACATGTTGTCCCACCTATATGGTGAACATCAGGCCATTAGGTGTGGGCATGTTTTCCCACCTATATGGTGAACATCCGGCCATTGGGTGTGGGCATGTTGTCCCACCGATATGGTGACCATCAGGCCATTGGGTGTGGGCATGTTGTCCCACCAATATGGTGACTATCAGGCCATTGGGTGTGGGCATGTTGTCCCTCCGATATGGTGAACATCCGGCCATTGGGTGTGGGCATGTTGTCCCTCCGATATGGTGAACATCCGGCCATTGGGTGTGGGCATGTTGTCCCTCCGATATGGTGAACATCCGGCCATTGGGTGTGGGCATGTTGTCCCACCTATATGGTGAACATCCGGCCATTGGGTGTGGGCATGTTGTCCCACCGATATGGTGACCATCAGGCCATTGGGTGTGGGCATGTTGTCCCTCCGATATGGTGAACATCCGGCCATTGGGTGTGGGCATGTTGTCCCACCTATATGGTGAACATCCGGCCATTGGGTGTGGGCATGTTGTCCCACCGATATGGTGACCATCAGGCCATTGGGTGTGGGCATGTTGTCCCACCGATTTGGTCAACCTAATATGAGCAGGCATGGGCATTTTGTCCATTTTTCAATTTTCAGTAGGCATGTCGTCTGACAAGAGTATACTTGTCACGGCCAAGATTGACCACTGTTTCTATCCCCAGCTTCTCATTTGTCTGCAGGTCTTTTTAGATAAAGTTGGGGGGAGTGTTGTATCTCGCGGATTCCCTATGCCGTACCGGGTACGGCTTTAGCCCTACGTTTTAGCCCTACGTTTTCCTGGGATTTCTCGAGTGTGACGGCACGAGAATCCGCCTAGTCGATTGTCCGTCGCCGTGCTAGCCAGACGTGAATTATGGGTTGACCACAGAATAGAAGCTAAACCAGGTTATTATACCTTTATGTATCAGTCCGTGGGTTGTACAGAAAACAGGATTACCACTCGACACTTAAATGGCGACGAGGAAAACTAATTTTTTTATTTAATTTTTTTTTTTTTTTTTTTTTTTGGAACTTGTTAAACACGTTGTTTAAAATTGTAAATTGTTGTTTAAGACTACAAGTAGATTACATTTGGATTCAGTGAACAAGTAAGTTGATTTTATTGACTCGTTGTTGCACTGTTGATTTGGATTATTCAAATTATTGACTACTTAAATTCTTGGTAATTGAAATGGGGACGGGGCGGTTAGCACCCGCAAGAGTCCGCCATTTTGCTATGGTATTACAGCCCACGTGACTGAATGGTTTAGTGGTCTTTTTAGAGCATACACCAGTTGACGGTTTCAAAGGCGCTACACTCTCCCCATTTTGATTTATTTTTGTGAGTGGGTGTTGCTGGCTGCTTGTCTCTTCTTGTGACATGTATGCAAGGTTACTGAATCACTGATATGTAGTAAAGTTTGAAAATTGATTACATGCATGTGGTTACTTTAAATATATTAAATTGTATATTTTTGGAAAATTAAGATTGTATTAGAAAATCAAATAAGATTTACACGCAATTCAGGTTAGATAACTTTTGGTTGCGCTCGATACACTTCTGATGGTTAGGTGGTGTAGTCGGCTGAAACTGTCTACGGGTGTATTTATGAATGATGTTTGAAATGACATGCATTTGGATGAGAGTGAGTGGTCTGGAGCGTCGGCTTCTGCCTAACAGGTGATTGTTTTGATTAATAATCTCATTGTTAGTGTAGCGGGGAGATTGAGCTTTTTAGGCCCATCTTCTCGCCACGGCAGGTCACGTGATAAATTCAATAGCTTTTCAAGAGACCTTAGTGGGAATGAGTGGGTAAATTGAGCAGAAAAACCTCCCCATAGTTAGCAAAACATGAGAAATAGAGAATGTTTTCATAATGTCTTATTGGGGTTTCTTGGTTAGATAATGATTATCAGGTATTGAGTCTTGATATGAGGTGGGAGACCGGGAAACCTGCTGTGAATATCACGTGACTAGGCAATAAATAGACTAGCTGTGTGGAGGGTCATTTTGACTTCCATGCATTTGAGAGATGCAGATTTAGCATGTATTCATTGGGGTTCACTGTTTGCTCTTCCTATGTACAGGCTGACAGGCACATTCATTCTTTTCAAGAAAGTCTGGTCGGGTGTTGCTGGGGCGAGGTCCGATCTTCGCAACTGATCACTGGGAAGGTGGGTACGGGCCCCAGCGATTCCTACAAAGGACTGAAAAAATCATTCTCTTGTAAAGTAAACTGTTGTTTCTTGGGCGTGGTCCAGTCTTCGCAACTGATCACTGGGAGGGTGGATTCGGGCCCTAGGGATTACTACAAAGGATGGCAGAAAGAAAGTTCTTGTAAAGTAAACTTCCTAAGTGCCTGAAAAGAAATGAAACATCCATTTCCGGTTAAATAATCCCCACTTTACTATAATCACTTTCCTGTTTTTTCCTGGTTTTATGGGACTGAGCACTGCAATTGTCCCATGATGTTTTTTTGATTAAAAATGCTAGGGAGCATGCATTCTATATTCACTGGGTAAAATAGTAGGCCATATGGTTTAAGTGTGGGTTTTAATTGGTTTTTACATCAAACTTTCCTTAAAAATAAAAGTAAATAAACACTGAAATACGGTGTGATGGAGGAAGCAGACAGTGTAAACCGGGCTTGATATTTGTCAACAAGGCTGGCTTTTTGTCCCGTTTGTTGACAGGTAGTTACGAATACTAATGCTAGATCAAGTTGGATTAGTATCTGGAAATGGAGGGGAAGTGGCGTTTTATGATGATATCTCATTTTGATTACAACGGGGGAGGAATACTTGCAGAGGCGAGGAGTGGTGGGTCCAACCTCGCAGAGTGGCAGGTATTGTTCCCTATGGAGAGGTAGTAATCCTCAGGTTCTGCAGGGCCAAATGGGGATGAATACTTGCAGAGGCGAGGAGTGGTGGGTCCAACCTCGCAGAGTGGCAGGTATAGTGATTCTTTATTTGGGTCTTTATCCTCATATACGGGGTCTGCAGGGCTGAGTGGGGATGAATACTTGCAGAGGCGAGGAGTGGTGGGTCCAACCTCGCAGAGTGGCAGGTATGGTGATTCCCCATTTAGAGGTACTATCTGGAAGTCTACTGAGGGGAGTAGCGTCCCCTGGAAAGAAACTGGGTGTTTCCGGGTAATTAGTCAATTGGGATAGAGTAAAACGCGATTTTCACTGGTCCATGGAGAGAGTGTGCTATGAGCTGTATTACTCGAGGATTAATGGATGAAAGTTGGTTCTGCAGAAATACTTGCAGAGGCGAGGAGTGGTGGGTCCAACCTCGCAGAGTGGCAGGTATTGTGGCTCCCTGTTGAGAGGTTTTTATCCTAAAATACAGGGTCTGCAGGGCCAACTGGGGAGGAATACTTGCAGAGGCGAGGAGTGGTGGGTCCAACCTCGCAGAGTGGCAGGTATTGTTCCCTATGGAGAGGTAGTAATCCTCAGGTTCTGCAGGGCCAAATGGGGATGAATACTTGCAGAGGCGAGGAGTGGTGGGTCCAACCTCGCAGAGTGGCAGGTATGATGATTCTTTATTTGTGTCTTTATCCTAGTATACAGGGTCTGCAGGTCCAATTGGGGATGAATACTTGCAGAGGCGAGGAGTGGTGGGTCCAACCTCGCAGAGTGGCAGGTATGATGATTCTTTATTTGTGTCTTTATCCTGATATACGGGGTCTGCAGGGCTGAATGGGGATGAATACTTGCAGAGGCGAGGAGTGGTGGGTCCAACCTCGCAGAGTGGCAGGTATGGTGATTCCCCATTCAGAGGTACTATCTGGAAGTCTACAGAGGGGAGTAGCGTCCCCTGGAAAGAAACTGGGTGTTTCTAATCTAGTAGAAGTTTTACTCGGGTGTTACGGAGCGGGGGTCGGTTCAGCAGGAGTTAAGGGGATGAGTACTTGACTAGGCGAGGAGTGGTGGGTCCAACCTTGCAGTGAGTAGTTAAGTAATCCCCTGTTAGACGGTAGGTTGATTATTACTGAGGGGAGTAGCGTCCACCCATGATTGGAAAGTGTTTGCGCAAGCTTTCTAGACGTTTTATTCAGGTAAGACTGAGCTGAGACCGGCACCGCAAGTTCCATAGATAAGATTGGCTTCATGTCAAACTCTATGAAGATGCGATCCAACTGGGTGTGAATGTAGATCAATGTTAGGGTGGCAGCATGAACGGATGTGATGACATACATGAGTTGAGTGAATGTATTGGGTTATATTGTTTGTGCTGCAAGACGGTGACATTTTTCTATTATTCAGAAAGCTGCAATTAGAGGCATTTTGTCTTTATATCCAGCACCCAAGACCAGTGGTTGAAAACGTTTGTCAGCGGTTCTGTAGTTTATGCGCACCCTATGTCATTTCCACATAAATTGAGTTTAATATCAGTTAAAAGCATTTGTATGATATTATAAAAGACATGGTTGTCTGTTAGTGTGGAACTATCGGTAATTAGTAGGTCTTAGATGAAAGAATATTTTTATGTAGGTTTTCTTTATTGCTATTGACTTGAAAGTTCCGTGTCAATTTCTCAAGTTCTGAAATAAGTTACACCGAGAATCAATTGGACGAATAAACACCTATTACTAGTTTTTCTTTAAAAATGTCAGTTGAATATTATAGTTGAAGTCTAACATTAGACTAATAATACCTCAAATGAGCTGTAGAAAGTTGTCTCTCATTTCGTTACTATGAAGGTATTTGGACATTTTAGCAGTTGCTTCCCTTTATTGAATAGGTTTAGTTTTAGATGTTACTGAAATGATTATGAGCTGTGCCAAGTTTTGTAATTTCTAGTCTGTTGTCATGGATATTCCTAGTTATACTTTGTGCCATTTTGGTGTATCATGGCCATAGGCATTGCTATCATATTTCAAGGTGTACCCTTGTCACATTAATTTTAAAATTATATGAATGGGTTGCGCATGAAGTGTAGAATGACTGGTGTTGCCTCGCTTGTGAGTGTTGAAAGTTACAGCCCAAAAGAGTTATTTCCCATTTTGGTGAACCTGTCAACTGAGGGTTTGTAACTGTATCTATATTATAGATTTACCTGGATCTGTAGGCTTGTAGTCTACCCTATTATGTGCAGTGTGTATCAGGCATTTTTGCTTGAAGAACCTCGGCATCTTGTCTTGGTCAACGCAGCTCACAAATTGGACGCTGATCCTAGAAAGCCAGGCTTTTAGTTGGCTAACATGCGTATATTTAGGGTACTTAGGCATTTTGTCTAAGAAACGCTATTTGAGGTTGAGTGTTTTGGTGTTATTCGGCAGGCATTTTGTCTAAGAAAACGCTATTGAGGTTGAGTGTTTTGGTGTTATTTGGCAGGCATTTTGTCTAAGAAAACGCTTTTTGAGGTTGAGTGTTTTGGTGTTATTTGGCAGGCATTTTGTCTAAGAAAACGCTATTGAGGTTGAGTTTTTTGGTGTTATTCGGCAGGCATTTTGTCTAAGAAAACGCTATTGAGGTTGAGAGTTTTGGTGTTATTCGGCAGGCATTTTGTCTAAGAAAACGCTATTGAGGTTGAGTGTTTTGGTGTTATTCGGCAGGCATTTTGTCTAAGAAAACGCTATTGAGGTTGAGTGTTTTGGTGTTATTCGGCAGGCATTTTGTCTAAGAAAACGCTATTTGAGGTTGAGTGTTTTGGTGTTATTCGGCAGGCATTTTGTCTAAGAAAACGCTATTGAGGTTGAGTGTTTTGGTGTTATTCGGCAGGCATTTTGTCTAAGAAAACGCTATTGAGGTTGAGTGTTTTGGTGTTATTCGGCAGGCATTTTGTCTAAGAAAACGCTATTGAGGTTGAGAGTTTTGGTGTTATTCGGCAGGCATTTTGTCTAAGAAAACGCTATTGAGGTTGAGTGTTTTGGTGTTATTCGGCAGGCATTTTGTCTAAGAAAACGCTATTTGAGGTTGAGTGTTTTGGTGTTATTCGGCAGGCATTTTGTCTAAGAAAACGCTATTGAGGTTGAGAGTTTTGGTGTTATTCGGCAGTCATTTTGTCTAAGAAAACGCTATTGAGGTTGAGTGTTTTGGTGTTATTCGGCAGGCATTTTGTCTAAGAAAACGCTATTTGAGGTTGAGTGTTTTGGTGTTATTCGGCATACTTGAGCATTTTGTCTTAGTAAAGTGACACTTTATTTGTATATGGAGTTGATACATCAGACTTTTAGTCTCTTCTATTTATTGCACCATATAGCGGTCAAATAACTTAAGCTGAGGCATGTTGTCTCGGTATTTTTAGGCAAAGGCCACTATGTGGGGGCGAACAATTGAAACTCCAAAGAAATAAAAATAACAGAGGCGAAGGGCAGGATTGTAGTCAGCCAACACCTCCCAGACCTATTTGTGTGGCTGGTACACTTGAAAACAAAATTATTTACATGTTCCTCAGTTTTATTTTGGGAAAGGCGGTAAAATGCCTGTGAAACTTGAGGCTTCTAGTCTCAAGGGTCATTTGTCGAGTACTGCAGGTAACCATGGTTTTGAATGGCGGATGTGGCTTTTAGTCGCTGGGCGCCGGGTCACAGAATGGAAACAACAGCCACTCGGAAGTGCCTTTTAGTGTATGATGTGCAGATGGTGTCGTATGACAGGAGAGGTGTGGATTGGTAGACGTCCGGTGACGGCTAGGGTTGATTCAGGGGGAGGTTTTACGATTGTATCGGATAGTGTGTTCAATCGAATCCTGGATAAACCAGTAAATAGTTGCCCGACTAGGCCAATACCTCAGTGTTTGGGTCTCATACGTTGTGAATTGATGCACTTGGCACAGATGAAAGATGGTGTTCTGCTAGGTCATGCCGTCATATATCGAAATACCCCCCAAACACAGTGCGAATACTGGCGGGGACGAGGGAGTCGGTTGACTATGTCATAAAGTCGAAACAAATTCAGGGATGTGCTAGGTTAGAAGTAGTGACTTTTGTAAAACTCTGAAGAAACATACACTAGTAGGTCACACTAGTGAGCAAACGAAGAACAGTTGCAGGTGGCTGATCGGGCTGGGGCCAAATTCACAGATGAAGTGGATATTGTGGCCAGATGGGCCCAACAAGTAGAAAAAATGGGATTCAAGGGTGGTGGCAAACAGGAAAGGTGGGTTGGCATGTTGTCAATTGCAGTCGGGTTTGCACCACAAGGGTCAGTGTCCCATCGAGCTGAGGAAGCCCCTACCAGGAGGCGAGGGCATCTTGTCCTGCCGATCTAGCAAATTATTATAGAGGAACTGTAAAACTAACAGGAGGCAGTGAAATTGCAACTTGTGAACCTCTTACCATTAGGCGTGGACATGTTGTCCCACCTATATGGTGAACATCAGGCCATTAGGTGTGGGCATGTTTTCCCACCTATATGGTGAACATCCGGCCATTGGGTGTGGGCATGTTGTCCCACCGATATGGTGACCATCAGGCCATTGGGTGTGGGCATGTTGTCCCACCAATATGGTGACCATCAGGCCATTGGGTGTGGGCATGTTGTCCCTCCGATATGGTGAACATCCGGCCATTGGGTGTGGGCATGTTGTCCCACCTATATGGTGAACATCCGGCCATTGGGTGTGGGCATGTTGTCCCTCCGATATGGTGACCATCAGGCCATTGGGTGTGGGCATGTTGTCCCACCTATATGGTGAACATCCGGCCATTGGGTGTGGGCATGTTGTCCCACCTATATGGTGAACATCCGGCCATTGGGTGTGGGCATGTTGTCCCACCGATATGGTGACCATCAGGCCATTGGGTGTGGGCATGTTGTCCCACCGATTTGGTCAACCTAATATGAGCAGGCATGGGCATTTTGTCCATTTTTCAATTTTCAGTAGGCATGTCGTCTGACAAGAGTATGCTTGTCACGGCCAAGATTGACCACTGTTTCTATCCCCAGCTTCTCATTTGTCTGCAGGTCTTTTTAGATAAAGTTGGGGGGAGTGTTGTATCTCGCGGATTCCCTATGCCGTACCGGGTACGGCTTTAGCCCTACGTTTTAGCCCTACGTTTTCCTGGGATTTCTCGAGTGTGACGGCACGAGAATCCGCCTAGTCGATTGTCCGTCGCCGTGCTAGCCAGACGTGAATTATGGGTTGACCACAGAATAGAAGCTAAACCAGGTTATTATACCTTTATGTATCAGTCCGTGGGTTGTACAGAAAACAGGATTACCACTCGACACTTTATAACATTGGCTACAAAGCTAGTTTTGTCACCTGTGCAACCAGTAAGATATACATATACAGATAACTTCCTGGGCTTATTTATCTTTTGTTACCCTTTTCCAGATCGGTAAAGGTGCTACCAGTACCATTTATCATGTTGGGGATTGAACACATGACCTCCTGCACTTATAACAGACGCTATCATCAAACCCTCTAAGTTCTAACCGCACTCTGCCGCCATCTTTGTTTTACTTGTAGTCTCGCGAGTTTGGATGGCACATGACCCAAACCGTGGGAAAATAATGATGTCATCACAGTTTTTGGATAAATGCTTTCTTAATATTGACGCATCTCTTCACCGATTAATTGAAATGGGATGTGAGTAATCGGCAAATCCATCATTCATACGGTATATCGACAATTCAAGTTCCGATTTTCAGACAAAGCTTAGGGAGGCGCCGATCAGGGTGTGGAGGATATCTTTTATGGTGGATGATACATTGAAATGAATTGGATAATGCATGTTAGTTTTGTTACTGAGTTCAAAATACAAACATTCGAAGCAAAAATGTAGTTCAACTGCAAACGCAGCCATAGAAAATGTTAATAAACAAAAATTATTTGGCTTAATTATTTATTTGAGATGAAATCAGAGAATGCCGAATGAATTTTCGACGTTTATTTCACGGCTCAGCGGTAATGTGCGGGGTCGCTGGAGTAGACAATTTTTAGTGGGTGTTTCTGATTGGGAATTATTTTTTCTGATAGGGAAAAAACGTATATTTGGCTGGGGGAATGGGTCCATTAGTTGGACCTGTGGGAACTATAGAAAAAGGCCTGACCGCTCGTCCGTAATACTTCCGAAATACCGGAATACCCGTAAATTTTATGTAGAAAAATCAATACGTAAAGGCTGTACTAAACCTGTCAATTTATCCATTGTTGAAGTGTTGTATAATATAATATTGTCAAATAAAGTAATAAAGCAGCTAAATAATATTCAATTATATTGTGTGAGTATTAGTCGTAGATGGTATTAAATTAATAGTATGTTATACCGCTCGTTCGTAATACTTCCGAAATACTGGAATACCCATAAATTTTACATAGAAAAATCAATACATAAAAGGCTATACGTAGCCTGTCAATTTATCTATTATTTGACAATATCATATGATAAACGCTTTAACAATTTAAATTTGTTGAAGCGTTGTATCATATGATATTGTCAAATAATTATTAAAGCAGCTAATTAATATTGTGTGAGAGTATTAGTCGTAGAACTTTGATATTAATGTAATAGTACCGCTTGTGCGTAATGAAAATTGCCTGAATTTTATCCAATGTGACATTGTTCATGTCGTCTTTGAATACACGTAGTTGCCTCGAGCATAAATTTCAAGAATTTTCTGATCACACACGCGAGAAAATAAAAGGCAAAACACAGATGCATACATTTACACACAGCTTTCAGTCTATAAATAAATACTTGGCACAGTAACACGAATCTGCCCGTTGCCTGATGTCATGAATGCAGTAATGATAGCTATTAACTGGAATATTACTCAAATAGGCGGACAGAAATAAGTGTGTTTTTTTTTCATAAGGCAATGATTTTACAGTGTGTTAATAAGGATTTCATACTTATGGCAAATTATCATTACCCAAATCGGGATAATATGATATTGCCAGAAGAATATGTACTATGTATGAAAGTTCTTATCATATATAGTGTTAGTGTTACAGCAGATTTGAAAATAAATTATGATTTAAATCATTCATTGTTAGCGCTATGATAATGCTTATTGTTTTAATTTTTCTAATAATTTATGCATACATGTATGAAGGCCTCTTGTGTGATAAGTTTATGTATGTTTTTGTGTGCATATCCTACTTGCCATAAAAAATAAAGTTTATTACAGAATGTATTAATATTATTGTTGACTTTGTTGATCAATCTCAAGTAGAGTCAAAATTTATTTATTAAGAAATATATTTGTACCACAAATAAAATCATTAGTGATGTATGGTAATTGACCTACATACTGTACATAAAGTACTGGGTTATGGGTTGGTCAGTGTTATAGAAATACTTGTACCTTATATCATTTTTATTTTCAGGGTTGTCATTTCATCCAAAACGACCATGGGTTCTGGCAAGTTTGTTCAATGGAGTTATTCAACTGTGGGATTATCGTATGTGCACTCTGATAGACAAGTTTGATGAACATGATGGTATGATGAATTTGTTAGAAAACAATTCCAATATTGTGATCTGATGCAATACATGACGGCCGGGCATTCAAATTGCCATGTGTCTGGTTACTTAATATCTAGCCCATATACTACACATTAGGTTAACAGATGCTTACCAATCTTTGTTCCCCAATTGCCAGTTGTATATTTCCAAATCAGATTGGTCTTCATAGTTTACTGAGTGATCTAAACACTCATTGAACAAGGTCTTACATTTAATTCAATATCCATCATAAAAGGTTCTTTAAATGGCTTATATATATATATATGACTCTACAATACAGCAACTTACTTCATTATTTGACCATATTCAAGGATCTGATACGAAAGGGACACTGTTGTGTTTGGCTGTTTATTTCAACTCTGAAGAATTATTATGAAGTACTAAATCACAGTTTTGTATGAAATTAAACTGAGTAACCTTGAATTTGTTGTTATTTGAATGACCAATGCTTCATGATGATTCTTATAACAGTTGTGTATCCTCATTTTTTTCAGGACCTGTAAGAGGAATATGTTTTCATGCACAGCAACCTTTGTTTGTGTCCGGTGGTGATGATTATAAGATCAAGGTAAATATCATAATTATGTGTGTACAGAGATTTTTTTGTTCAATTCTACTGCCGAATTTCGGCTGTTTCCCCTAGCAAAAAAGCCTCCATATATTCCACAAAAAAGTGTCCTTTTTTTCTCCAAAAAGTAATATAAAAAGAGCACTTGGAGATGAATAGGGAAAAGTTATAATTTATTCAACAAAAGCTGGAAATTAAAACATTTATAAGTAAAATAACCATGCTCTTATTTTCCAAAATTTGGGACTTATGGCGCATATATTCCCAATTGAAAAGGCACAGGCAGTAAAATTATTTTCTAAAAAATCACTGGTGTAAGTATGAGCTGATGTCAAAAACACAGTTTTGGCATTTCCCTATGTCCTCTGTTACTGTGCTTTGGTGTTCACTTGTACTGTGTATACTGAAAATTAAGAGTTTCTCTTGGAGTCTGTTGGACACCATTTCCAAGGCAAGCAAAAAACAGTGGTAATATTGTAGATGTTGTAAGATCACTAATTATTTCAGGCATATATGGTGAAAAATAATAATAATTCACTGACATTTATAATATTCTTTCAATAAGCATATTTTTCTGCTTCTCTTAAATTATTCATGTATGAATTATTTGTTTCAGGTATGGAATTACAAACAGAGAAGATGCCTCTTCACATTGCTTGGACATCAGGACTATATTAGAACTACAACATTTCATCATGTAAGATATTGCTTCAACACTTACATACTCATTAAGAAATCTCATAAATGAAAAAATCTGAGAAGAAATCTTATCCGTATATCTTTGAGTGAATTGATGTACCATTTTATTATTCTCCACGGAAGAAGGGCATATTATAGTCGCAGCTTTGTCCTTTTTTCCTGTCTGTTGGTCTCTCCATCACATGCTTGTCAGAAGAATAACCCTGAAAGTATTGAAGGGATTTAAATGAAACTTGGATTATATATAGATATCAGTGAGAGGGTGTGCAGAACACAAGAATCTTGGTCATTCCTTGAGTCATTACAGAATTATCTCCCCTTTACATATTCAGATAACTGTGATTAATGTAACTACTTGCCAAGAGCATCACTCCAAAATACTGAAAGGTTTCAAATAAATGCATGTGAAATCTGCCATTTATCATTTTAGGTACAAATTCTATGCAATTCTGACAGGGCCAAGTGAACCTACCCCTTGAAAAAAATATTTGCTTCTGGTTTGCTATTTGCTGAGACTTTTATCATAAATATATAGTGAGTCAATAAATAATTGTGAAGCCAGTCTTTTTCAGAAATCTTTAAATATTTGTTTTTATGAACCGTGCCGTTAGCTCAGTTGGTAGAGCACTGGGCTGTCATGTGGGAGGTCTGGGTTTGATTGCAGACAGGTCATGTTCTTCCATGACATTTGGCTACAGTCATTTATCCTCCTCCTCTTATTCATATGGGGAAGTTGTCAGCTGCTTTCTGGTGGGCAAGTTTGTACTGGATGATAATGAATTCCAGGAAAACAAGTTACTCGGGTCAACTGACCGCCATGTATAACTGAAAAAATGTTGAACCCAAATTAAAACAATGTTTGTTATATGGATGTATTTTGTTGTTGTCAGGAATATCCTTGGATTCTGAGTGCATCAGATGACCAGACAATCAGGATATGGAACTGGCAGTCCAGAAATTGTATCTGGTTAGTGAAACTTTTCTCTTAGACATAGTTTATTGTCTGCCAAGCTATTTCCTAGTGTCTTATAAATTATTTTATGGCAGTCGTATTTGTTAAAGCATTTTTGGGTATAAAAGGTTTGTTATAAATGATGTATGGAAATGTAATATGTGTATATTGCATTTGAATATCCAAAATTTCCATATGTTTCAGTGTATTGGCCGGTCACAGTCATTTTGTAATGTGTGCACAGTTCCATCCATCTGATGACCTTATTGTGTCAGCATCCTTGGATCAAACTGTACGTGTATGGGACATCTCTGGTCTTCGCAAGAAGAATGTATCTCCTGGTTAGTAATTCACTCCTTTTACAGAACTCAATCAGTTTTTATCTATTAGTACTTCTTATTCTGTGGTGTTTCAAAATATTACACATTAATATATTAGTTGATGTGTATATCATCATTGGTATAAAACACAAATTCCAATTCTCAGACTGAAGTTATTTCTGGGGTTGAAATTGTTATGCAGAAGGTTTAAGGTAGTAAGTTTATGTTATTTTATTTCTTCTAAATTTTGCTTTAGAGTCTCGAGACCATCTGTATAGAAAATAGTTTCTCAGTTTGTTGGAAGCTTTATAGTTCTTGTTGAAAGTGGCTGTTATACTTAACGCCTATAAAAACACAACTATATCACTTTAGCCTTCATTTTGTTCCAAGTGTAAAGAGGGTTTTATTGTTACAAATGAATTAAACATTCTTCAAAAAGATACTAAACTATGGTCGTAGTATTCATATTTAATAATTGATTAAGTGTAGGAAATATAATTTGAGAATTAAAAAATAATTATTTCTTCATACTGTCACTGTGCTGACACAGATCATTTTTAGTTGCGTTATTAATGGTGTGGAGTATATTTTGGATATTTAGAGAAATATTTCAAACCTTAGTATTCCCTGGTTTCCAAATCTATGAAAATGTCTTTGTTCAAAATGGGCAGAATGTTTATTGGGAAAGAGTTCCGTTAGTTTGGACCCTATTACTGACTTAAAGTTAAGTTGAGTTGTCACTTGTGGCAAGTGGAAAGCTTGGTCCAGTATGCATGCAAACTTATACTATAGTCTTACTGTCTATTAGAATATCTGTCCTGGAATTATACCTAATCTGTTTCTGGTTTTTTTTTCTCTCTTTCTGTATGAGTGTGAATTTGTATACTTGAATTCATGGTGATAGGATGTATATGTATAATCTACATGTAGCAGTTTGCTAAACCCCTTACTTGACTTATTTCAGCCGAACAGTCGCAGAGTGAGTAATACTTCCTATGTCAGCATGAGACTAAAATCTGAAAATTATGAAAAAAAGAATTCTCCTCCAAAAACCAAATAACAAGAATTTTCTATGCTAGGCAGTAAACTGTCATACAAAACTAAATCAATAAGTTATGTCCTATTAATTACAAATGTTCAGTAGGATTTGGAGAAAAGTGTGGTGGCCAATTTGCAAGTGGTATAATGAAGATATTATCAAAGTTTTCCTCTTGTTACCAACTTGTAACACTTTTACTTGTATCACTAGTCAAATACTTTTTGAACAGACTGTCGGTTTGCAAGTTTGTCTCTAAAATGAGAGGTTGCATTACCGTATAACACAGACACATTTTACTTTATTAAATATCGGTCAAAATTGTTTGCTGCAAGTAGATTTATTGGTAGATTCAGGTTACATACTCCAGTAAAGCTGTGGGAAATGGTGTTTTATTTATCGTAATTGGTTGTGGGTCTAGTTGCTTGATTCTACAAATATTTGGTATATGTTTGGGATTTTTGTATTAAGTATAATTGTTTTGTTGTATTTTTTTTTCATTGAGTTAGAACTTACTCATAATTTAAGTATACATTGATAGGTTGTTTTTCAAGCTTACCACATCACTCCTCAATTAGCCTTAAGTCCTAATCTATTTATACCCCCGCCCCTTTTTAAAAAAGAGGGACATAATATTGTTTTACCCATGTCAGTTGGAAGATCATCGTTTTTGGGGTCCACTGGGTCAAACTGACCATTAGGTGAATATCCTTGTCGGCATAATAAATCAAGTACTCTTTGGACTCCAGGGTTCTATCTTGGTAGGATGATTGCCTGCAGGTTGTAGATGAACCCTATTGATTTTGGGATCAAGGTCAAATTGACCATTAGGTGCAAATCCTTGTCCACCCAATAACTTGAGAATTATTGAGCTTTTTTACCATCAGTATCAAACCCTTGTCTATCATCCATGCTCACTTCTAGGTCATCATATTAATTAATATCCTTTCACTGACAATGCATTTTTAGGGGGGACATAATGTTTGTCAAATATCTTTTGTTAATTTTTTTGTTCCTTGATTTGAACTTATAACATTATTATATAAATTTCTTGACATTGTCCAAGTTCAACCATTTGTCGTGAATATTTGCTGCACCTGATTGAATGTTTCCCTTGTTTATATTGCCCTATTAAAACAGGATAGTTCTTTTAATGAATGTTGTTCTTGTCAGGGGTTTCATGCAAAACTTTTATAACCTTCTCGTTACAAACACTTAAGTAGTTATGTGCCAAACCCCTCAGTTTGTTTTGTATGTAAGTGTTTTAAACAATGATGCTCACTAGTTAGAGTTATAATGAACAGATATGTATACAGCATGCTCGTTGACTTGTTTGTGATGGCAACCATGTCTGTTTGTTTGTTTCCCCATTCCTTGGAATGTGTTGCCTTTTTGACAACCATATTATAGTATCCTTGTGTCAATGTGTTAAGTTTTCCTGGTATGACAACTGCAACAAAGAATGACGATTTGTAGTAAGACTAAATAAGCATCATTCTGATTTAAGGTATTAATGTGTAAAGTAACTTGATTTATTGATTGTGTCATATGTACATTCTAAGATTAAATAACAATTGTTTAAAAAACTTCTGTTGATAAAGATATTGATGTATCAACATGAAATGGCAGGAGGGCATATAATGTTACCCCTGTTGACGTGTTAGTCAGTCTGTCCGTGTGTTCCCATAATCATGTCTGGTCTAGAACTCTGTTGTCTAGATTAGTATATTCAAATAACTTGCTAAAAATGATAGTAACTTTATATTTTGTACATTACATTCATAAACTTTACTGAATGTATTACAAATACAACAATTTAAAACATGTGATGACTGTTATCCTTGTTGTCCAATTCACTGAAATTTTGACTACAGTTCTCAACATTAAATGTTAACCCTTACTTCCAATCCATTATATTATGTGTTAAGTTTTCCTGGTATGACAACTGCAACAAAGAATGACGATTTGTAGTAAGACTAAATAAGCATCATTCTGATTTAAGGTATTAATGTGTAAAGTAACTTGATTTATTGATTGTGTCATATGTACATTCTAAGATTAAATAACAATTGTTTAAAAAACTTCTGTTGATAAAGATATTGATGTATCAACATGAAATGGCAGGAGGGCATATAATGTTACCCCTGTTGACGTGTTAGTCAGTCTGTCCGTGTGTTCCCATAATCATGTCTGGTCTAGAACTCTGTTGTCTAGATTAGTATATTCAAATAACTTGCTAAAAATGATAGTAACTTTATATTTTGTACATTACATTCATAAACTTTACTGAATGTATTACAAATACAACAATTTAAAACATGTGATGACTGTTATCCTTGTTGTCCAATTCACTGAAATTTTGACTACAGTTCTCAACATTAAATGTTAACCCTTACTTCCAATCCATTATACATATTGGGTGCATCTGTGTCCTATGGACACATTTCAAGTCTGTAGTTATACAAGGAAGACAGATGAATATATTCCACTATATTCAATTATAACATTTTGTTCTCGTTGAGTTTATATAGAAGCTGGTTATTGTGAGCTTGATTTACCAGCCAATAACAAACTCCACTTCAGCATGAAACATGATTAACTCAAAAGTTTTAATTGATTGTGACCAAACTCATTATGTTATTGTTTAGATTGGTATTTAGGTGAGCAACTTTTAGCTGTCACAGCAATCTTGTTAAAATTTGATTTATAATTCTGTGTTTCTAAAACAGTTTAATTGCTTTATAGTTGCCTTGTTCAGTTGTTGTGTTTTGTGACTGTAATGCTTGATGGGAAGGTGGTGCTTGTTATAAGTTTACATTGTGTGTATATTTGGATATTACAGTCACACCTGAACCTTACCCATGTTGCTTCATCTTTCTTTGTTATTCTCGTTCTGAGATGGTATTAATTTACTGTCATAAGTATTACTGTATCTTTCATTCTTCCAATTAACTACAAAATATTTTATCTCCTTGTATTTTAAGTTTGACTTGTTTGTGGTTAGTGTTATTTTGTTTGCAAGTATGTGATGGATGGTCTGGGTGTGTCTCTGATTTAGCTTGGAAAATTTGTTTTCATTTATGGTCATTTTATAAAACATTGAAACTGTAGGTTGAAAATGTGTAATATGACTATAAACTTTTAATTGAACATGTAAGTCTTACCTGAATGCTACATCACCTGTCTTTGCTTATTGCAATGGTTATATATTATTGATTGTAGGTATGTGTACATAGTTAAGTTTAATTTTATCTTTACATTAATTACAGGATCAAACTCTCTTGAAGATCGATTGAGGAGTTCAGGACAGCCAGATTTGTTTGGAATGTCGGATGCTGTTGTGAAGCATGTATTGGAGGGACACGACAGGGGAGTTAACTGGTGTGCATTCCATCCTAATCTCCCTTTGATTGTGTCTGGTGCTGATGATAGACAGGTTAAATTGTGGAGAATGAATGGTAAGTCGTAGGTTCCAGATTGTATTTAAACAGTTAACCTGAGTCTAAATTTCATCATTTTTTGTTCACATTTAGTTAGTTGGACTTATTTTATGGTCACTAAGATTTGTTTTTTGCAAGTGATCTTTAAATCAAGGGTCTCTTATGAGTGTTTCACTTTACCAACCTGTGTATAACTGAATCATGAGAGGCTGTGAGTTGAGTGTAGGGCTGAAAATATATTCAAAAATGGCCATGTTGGCATTTGACCATATGTATTTCTTGTGTTAATGTGATATTTTCTGATGAGTGAAAATTTTGAAAATTGTTTGTTTCAGACTCTAAAGCATGGGAGGTGGACACATGTCGTGGTCACTATAACAATGTGTCTTGTTGTTTGTTCCATCCCAGACAGGAACTCATACTGAGCAACTCAGAGGACAAGAGTATCAGAGTATGGGACATGAGTAAGAGGTGTGTATTGGCAAACTTTCCTTCTAACTTTCATGACCATCTGTTTTTCAGCAGTATTTCAGTTGTGAGAGGCGATCAGTTGTGTGAGGTGGTTAGTTGTGAGAGGCGATCAGTTGTGTGAGGTGGTTAGTTGTGTGAGGTGGTTAGTTGTGTGAGGTGGTCAGTTGTGAGAGGTGATCAGTTGTGTGAGGTGGTTAGTTGTGTGAGGTGGTTAGTTGTGTGAGGCGATCAGTTGTGTGAGGTGGTTAGTTGTGAGAGGCGATCAGTTGTGTGAGGTGATCAGTTGTGTGAGGTGATCAGTTGTGTGAGGTGGTTAGTTGTGAGAGGTGGTAAGTTGTGAGAGGCGATCAGTTGTGTGAGGTGGTTAGTTGTGAGAGGTGGTTAGTTGTGAGAGGCGATCAGTTGTGTGAGGTGATCAGTTGTGTGAGGTGGTTAGTTGTGAGAGGCGATCAGTTGTGTGAGGTGGTTAGTTGTGAGAGGCGATCAGTTGTGTGAGGTGGTTAGTTGTGAGAGGCGATCAGTTGTGTGAGGTGGTTAGTTGTGAGAGGCGATCAGTTGTGTGAGGTGGTTAGTTGTGAGAGGCAATCAGTTGTGTGAGGTGGTTAGTTGTGTCAGACGGTCAATTGTGACAGACGGTCAGATCTTCAGAAAGATTGTCGTAGAAAAAAGACAACTCGCTATACTTTGAACCTATGCATTGGCAGTTGACTTGCAGAGATTTTGTATGGGCTATCCTTCAAGTAATATGGCTTCCTTTTGGTTGCTGTAGCTATGACAGGATATATGTGACTGTAGTGCTTGTCTGTATTGAGATGTCTTATCAAAACCTATTTCATTTAAATTAGGTCATTGTTCATATTTAATAGCAAAAATAATGGATTTTGAGAAAATATTTAAAGAGTCCTTTTGTACTGTTATAAATAGATACAGGGTTTAAATATTGCAATATTCATAAACTTGATCAAAATATTTTTTAGATTTTTTTATTGCAGTTTATTGGCATAGTGTAAGATTTATATTCTTGGTATGAAAACATGCTGTATAAAGTGTTAATGCATTATTTCAGAACTGGTGTTCAGACTTTCCGTCGAGAGAATGATAGATTCTGGATTATGGGTGCGCATCCCACACTGAATGTGTTTGCTGCAGGGCATGATAGTGGTATGATTATATTCAAGTTGGAAAGAGAAAGACCCGCTTATGCTGTGTCAGGAAATATGTTGTACTATGTAAAAGAGAAATTCCTGAGGAAACTGGATTTCACAACAAACAAAGATGTACCAGTAATGCAACTCCGCGGGTAAATGTTCACTTTTTATGCGTATGAATTTTTTCCCCAGATCTGTTACTGCAATTGGTACTCATATTTCAAGTGAAAAAATGAATAATTAAATGAATTTCAAATTTGCTTTGTGATAGTATGTCTGTTTTGTCAACCATTTGTCGTATGTAGGATTGATGATTTGTTCATAAAACCTTACACATTCTCTAGTACAAAGTATTAATTTTATGCACTGAAAGCAGTTGTGAAATCTGAATGACCCTTGATGCTATTTGATGGATGTAAATATATATGAAAGTTAAAACCCATTGAAAGGTGTATGGTTCATCTGCAATGTCCATGCATTGTAAACAAATCTTTATATGTGTACAAACATGTATTGTATATGTATTATATTAGTACTTGGATTCTATGTTCATTGACTGAACTGTAATGATACCAGGCTTTATTCACATTGCTGATGAGTCAAACAGCTGTGATGAAACCATCTTACACTATAATGATAATAAGAATAACGTTGATGTTGCAGTGGATCAAGGTCTCCAGTATTTACCATGTCATACAATCCGGCAGAGAATGCTGTCCTACTTGTTACAGTAAGTCATCTTGTTATAATCTGTACTCAACCATCATAACCTTTTGCATAATCCAATTTCTTCCTTAACTAATATAATTACAGAATTTATTTCTAGAAACTCATTATAAGTTTTAGCCATTAAAAATAGAAAGTTCCAAGAAACTGTTGTTATAAATTTAACCATTAAAACATGTCTTTTGAATGATATACATGAACATTGTGTAGGAATTCATTACTATACACAGACACTAAAATTGTGTTGAGTGATGGTCAGAATGCTCCGATGAAGATTGTTGACTCTGAATCTGATGATGAAAGGGAAACAATTGTTATTTCTATATAAAATTTCACATAATTTGATATTTGTCATTCTTATTCTACAGCGTACCAGCAATGTAGAAAACAGCACATATGACTTGTATGCAATCCCTAAAGAATCTGATGCCAAAAATCCAGATGGTAAATATATTGATTTTGGTGCTTGTGTTGACAAACTAAACAATGAGACATGATATATTTCTGTAGTAAATCAGAATTGAGTTAGAAAGGAATAGATGAAATAGATTTTGTTTTTCCCTTCCCCAGTGTCCATCTATCATCGATGGTCTGTCAACAATCAATACAGACGGTCAGAATGTTTTATTTATAGTCATGAATGTAGTCTACATGGGCAGTTTAGGTTTAATGTGTCCAGCAGTAATTTTGAGCAAAAACAGATTCAATTATTTTGTCTTTAGTGATAGCCATTGTCAAATAATGTCAATAAACAAGATGTTAACTTTGTATCATTGTCAAACCTGCATCAGTTAACATTGTTGATAATCGATTGTATTAAGAGACCATTTTCAGCCATTCCCTTGGATGGTCCCTTAATACAAGACTGTACTTAGTCTTAAAAGTTCTGTTATAACAAGCAAAGATTTCGAATGAAGTTTTACATTGTTTCATGTGAGGGAACATTGTAGTAGTGAGTTGTGTATTCACATAAACACTCTAATTTCTGCTGATAATGAGAATCAAATAACTGAAGTGTAAATGTTTGCTTGAACAATGAGTGTTAATTTACTATAACTTGCCTGTTTTCAGCTCCAGAAGGAAAGAGGTCATCTGGCTTATCAGCTGTATGGGTCGCCAGGAACAGATTTGCTGTGCTAGATAGAAGTCATTCAGTAAGTGTTCCAACCATTGCTCTGTCTGTATGATATGTCTGTGCGAAGTAGAAATTGAAATGTTACATATTATTTGCTGATTTATGATGGAATGAAGTTGCCTTCTTTACATAACTAGTCCCTTGTGATTCTAAATACTTGAGGCGAGTTAGAAATAATGCAAATAAAGGGGATTGGCAGTGCAGTGTGACTCCCTCCTACATCCAAATGTTGTGGGATCAAACATTACAAATGCCAACACCACATCTCATAACACACCATTACTGTTATTTCTAGGAAATCTCAATCAAACATAAATTAGCAATAATGTTGTATATTAGACTTAAGTGGTGTTTATATCAATGAAGCAATAATGTTGTGTTTTAGACTTAAGTGGTGTTTATATCAATGAAGCAATAATGTTGTATATATTAGACTTATGTGGTGTTTATATCAATGAAGCAATAATGTTGTATATTAGACTTAAGTGGTGTTTATATCAATGAAGCAATACTGGTGTATATTCGACTTAAGTGGTGTTTATATCAATGAAGCAATAATGTTGTATTTTAGACTTCAGTGGTGTTTATATCAATGAAGCAATAATGTTGTATATTAGACTTAAGTGGTGTTTATATCAATGAAGCAATAATGTTGTATTTTAGACTTCAGTGGTGTTTATATCAATGAAGCAATAATGTTGTATTTTAGACTTCAGTGGTGTTTATATCAATGAAGCAATAATGTTGTGTATTAGACTTAAGTGGTGTTTATATCAATGAAGCAATAATGTTGTGTATTAGACTTAAGTGGTGTTTATATCAATGAAGCAATAATGTTGTATTTTAGACTTAAGTGGTGTTTATATCAATGAAGCAATAATGTTGTGTATTAGACTTAAGTGGTGTTTATATCAATGAAGCAATAATGTTGTATTTTAGACTTCAGTGGTGTTTATATCAATGAAGCAATAATGTTGTGTATTAGACTTAAGTGGTGTTTATATCAATGAAGCAATAATGTTGTGTATTTTAGACTTCAGTGGTGTTTATATCAATGAAGCAATAATGTTGTATATTAGACTTAAGTGGTGTTTATATCAATGAAGCAATAATGTTGTATATTAGACTTCAGTGGTGTTTATATCAATGAAGCAATAATGTTGTATATTAGACTTAAGTGGTGTTTATATCAATGAAGCAATAATGTTGTATATTAGACTTAAGTGATGTTTATATCAATGAAGCAATAATGTTGTGTATTAGACTTAAGTGGTGTTTATATCAATGAAGCAATAATGTTGTGTATTAGACTTAAGTGGTGTTTATATCAATGAAGCAATAATGTTGTGTATTAGACTTAAGTGGTGTTTATATCAATGAAGCAATAATGTTGTGTATTAGACTTAAGTGGTGTTTATATCAATGAAGCAATAATGTTGTATATTAGACTTAAGTGGTGTTTATATCAATGAAGCAATAATGTTGTATAGTATAGTTCATGTTACTTATTTTTTATGTCAGATTGTCATCAAGAACTTGAAGAATGAGATAACCAAGAAGGTCCAGGCCCCTAATTGTGAGGATATCTTCTATGCTGGTACTGGATGCTTGCTTCTAAAAGACAGTGATAATGTCACTCTCTTTGATGTCCAACAGAAAAGGTCAGTTCACATTTCAGATCTCATCCCAATTGACAGTGTTTGTAATGGGCTTTCTGTAGACTAGTGTGGGTGAAATTTTAAGCAGTTGAAATGCATACTAACATAAAGTCAAGTAAAAAGTATATGAGGACGAATATAATTTATGTCAAACAATTTTTATGTAAGTATTAGTAGTCTTGAAAATGATGTTCATAACTCTTACAAATTTGCTACTCATAATATTCAATTTGTTCAGATATTGTAGGTCAAGTCATTATTGTAGCTTTCTATTGTCTTTGGCGGTCATTGATTAAAGTGATATATATACTGACACCAAAAAGAAACTGTGCACTGACTTAGAAATAAAGTTTGTAACCATTTAGATAAAACATACAGGCAAATTTGGTAGCAAAATGTGACAGCTTTTATTGGCTACATGATGCATTATTGTTAAATTAAATTTAGGTCATTCTCGATATAATGATAACGCTTGAATGACGTAGGGGTGAAAAGTAAAAGTTGCACACTTTTCTTTTTATTCTAATGTGTGTTTCCTCTCTGATATACGACAGTACATATGGACATTTATCAGTATCTGTTATGTCCTCCTCTCCTACGAATCAACGCAAGTATTCTTGACCGCAATGACCTGACGTAACGTCTTACCACGTCGGCGGGGATGGCATTCCACTAGTGAATTAAGGCAGCAGTCAGATCATTGATATTGTTGATGACATGGTTTTTCCTTATTCTCCGCCCAAGCAAGTCCCACAAGTCTTCAATGGAGTTCATGTCCGGAGAACAAGCCGGCCACTGCAAGACATTAACGTTATGTGTAGCCAGATAATTCCTGGTATGTATATCAGTGTGTGGCCTTGCATTGTCATGCATTAAAATGCCAGGGTTCTATTGTAGGAAGGGAACAACCACTGGATGTAAAACATTGTCAACATAACGTTGGGCATTTAAATTTCCACGAATTACAACAAGGTCCGTTTTCCTTCCTCCCATGATACCTCCCCAGACCATCACACTACCCCCTCCGAAACGATCTCTCTCTAACAAACAATTAGGAGCAAAACGTTCTCCTCTACGTCTAAAAACACGTAATTTACCATCAGCAGTGCTAAGATTATAACGTGACTCATCACTAAAGAGCACCCTAGACCACTGGACACGGTTCCAGCGCTGATGATGTCGGGCCCAGAGCGCCGAAGGTTACTATGCCGAAAATTAAGGACCTGACCAACATACGGCCTCCTAGCCCTTATTGGATTGACATTGGCCTGGAGTCGGTTGAGAACCGTTTACCTACATATACCCTGCTCTTGTGCAGTGCTTGTAGCGGATTGGAACCGTTGACGTAGGTGCGTCAACGTCATGTACCTGTCCTGACGTGCCGTCGTCACCTTCGGCCTACCTGAGCGTGGACGATCTCTAGCGTTTACATTATCATGGTAACGTCGTTGAAGGTTACTGATGGTATTTCTGTGGCAGTTAAACTGCCTAGCGACGTCAGAAAAGCTGATGCAAGTTGCAAAAGTGCCTGAATTCTTTCATTTTCTCGAAGCCGTGGCATCTTGTAAACGAGTGAAATTCAAAATGAAATGTAATTTCTTTATTGCATAAACAGTAAAGAATTCGGTTAGTGTTAACCTATACCTGTAAACGAGTTGCACGTGAACTACGTGCAAAAAGTTTCATAATGACCTGCGGTAAGTTTGAAGGACACCCACGCCCTAGAGTATTGGGTAAATTAGTGCATTGTGTGGAGGAATATTTATGCACTCATGTTGGAAAAAATCGTCACTGTTTATAATGTAACTAAAACGTGTCGCTAAATATTGAAGTGCACAGTTTCTTTTTGGTGTCAGTATATATCAACAATTTTTTTGTCAGTCAATATTGGATGCCAAAATAGCATAACATTGCTCGGTAGTTGGCTGCTTGTTAAACAGTGTTCTAGTGGATAGTTCATTCCAAATGTAGGCAATATAATGTAATACTGTGAAGTTAAAATATGTATTAATTAATTAAGTGTCTTAATCACTAAAAACACAAGATGAACATTTACTTATATAGGGCATACACACATAAACATACAGAAAAATAGGAGTTGATAGTCTGATAAAGAAATCAAAAAGTATAATGTCTTTCTATAAATCAATATCATCAATATGCAAACATCAATGACAGCCCTACTTCTGTTCATTTTTTATTGTTCTTAAAGTGTTGCAAATATTTCGTTCACTAATATTTTAGTCTGAATATTGTATGTGATATTTGCTTTATTTCTGCAGGAGTTTGGCTAGTGTGAAAATATCCAAAGTGAAGATTGTTATTTGGTCCAATGATATGTCTCATTGTGCTTTGATAAGCAAACATGGTAAGTTTGTTCATGAATTTTACATGATTCAGACATGATTTTTCAAGAATTTCACATGATTCAGACATGATTTTTCACGAATTTCACATGATTCAGACTTGATTTTTCACGAATTTCACATGATTCAGACATGATTTTTCACGAATTTCACATGATTCAGACTTGATTTTTCAAGAATTCACATGATTCAGACTTGATTTTTCAAGAATTTCACATGATTCAGACATGATTTTTCAAGAATTTCACATGATTCAGACACGATTTTTCAAGAATTTCACATGATTCAGGCATGATTTTTCAAGAATTTCACATGATTCAGACACGATTTTTCAAGAATTTCACATGATTCAGACATGATTTTTCAAGAATTTCACATGATTCAGACACGATTTTTCAAGAATTTCACATGATTCAGACATGATTTTTCAAGAATTTCACATGATTCAGACATGATTTTTCATGAATTTCACATGATTCAGACATGATTTTTCACGAATTTCACATGATTCAGACATGATTTTTCACGAATTTCACATGATTCAGACTTGATTTTTCAAGAATTCACATGATTCAGACTTGATTTTTCAAGAATTTCACATGATTCAGACATGATTTTTCAAGAATTTCACATGATTCAGACACGATTTTTCAAGAATTTCACATGATTCAGACATGATTTTTCAAGAATTTCACATGATTCAGACACGATTTTTCAAGAATTTCACATGATTCAGACATGATTTTTCAAGAATTTCACAAGATTCAGACACGATTTTTCAAGAATTTCACATGATTCAGACATGATTTTTCAAGAATTTCACATGATTCAGACATGATTTTTCATGAATTTCACACGATTCAGACATGATTTTTCAAGAATTTCACATGATTCAGACATGATTTTTCATGAATTTCACACGATTCAGACATGATTTTTCAAGAATTTCACATGATTCCGACATGATTTTTCATGTTGAAAATTCATTGGTTATAAAACAGATAATTAAGAAATGAGACATGAACAGGTGTAGTGCATTATTTACAGATTAAATGTTGTCTTTATGACTAAAGCAGGGACAAAATGAACAAGATTTTGTCATGTTCACTTTCTTCCATTTCCATTGCATATTAATGTACAGTTCAACCTCAATATTAAGACCAATTTTCAAGGGTCCTAAATGTGGTCTTATTATTGAGGTTTTACTGCAACACTATTAATTGGAGCGTTATCCAAATTTATCTTATTTACTACATCATGCATTGATTTCAGTGATTGCTATTTGCAATCGTAAGTTGGAGAATTTGTGCACAATACATGAGAATATTCGAGTGAAGAGTGGAGCTTGGGAAGAGAGTGGTGTATTTGTTTATACCACCAGTAACCACATTAAATATGCTCTCACAAATGGGTATGTTCAATTTTCTAATGAATATTGTTTGGATATTGATGAAAGATCATCTAATTTTCAAATAACATGAAGCAGTCATAACATACTTACTTACAACATTGTTTTTCAGTGAATGAGTGTTTTGACATGAAGATCAAACATGCTATCAGCACCGACAGCCGATGCATGGAAAGCATTGTTCTTTGTAGCTCCATTTATGTTCTGTTTGAGTTTGTTTCTGCCAGCAGTTAATATCTTACAGTTTGATGTCTAGTGTTGGGTTCTTTTCAGTTCTGCAGTTTTTTTAGTTATAATCATTTAAGTATATTATGTCAATGAACATGTGCCTTTCATGTGAATCCATTTTCGTTCAGTCAAATACTGAGAAAGAATTTTATTTGAAATATGTGATTATATATTACTCCTGTGTTCAATCTTCAGTGACCATGGTATCATCAGAACTCTAGATTTACCTATTTACATCACCCGTGTGAAAGGCAACAGTGTTCATTGTTTGGATAGGGAAGGAAGATCCAGAGTTCTTGGTATTGACCCTACAGAATTCAAGTTCAAATTGGCTCTGGTCAATCGTAAATATGATGAAGTGAGTGTCTGAAAATGTTTAAATTGTTGGTTTTATTGTGTGAATGATTGGTTACACAAAATTTGTTGGCAGAGTACCTCTGTACATGTATAAAACAGGATATATGGACAGCTGCTATCTATCAGTGTGTTACATTTTCATCTAATTGCTGCTTAGATGGCATTCCAATTGGGTTAAGTGCTCTGAAATGAATTTATTTACCAGTGTTTAAAAAGTATTGTATAAGAGTTGATTATACATTAGCTAATTTTTAATAGGGTTGTATGTACTTTTCTCTTTTGATTGTGAAGGCACTCCTGTATGTGTACTATTCCCCTACTGTAATAGTGTTTTTCTCCTATTTCCATTGGAAAATCCACTTGCAAAAACAAAACAAAATTCTTATAAGATTAGCTGTTGTTAATCGACATTTCTTAATTCATATTTAGGCATTATTCAGAAAATACTGTTTATTTGGTATAATTTATAAGAAATGGCATAAAAGGTAAAACAATAATCGTATACATTTGTCTCAAACACCCACTTTTCATCCTGTAAGGAGGCAAATCCCCCCCCCCCCCTCCACTTGCAGGTATGGATATCGTTCCCAATATCTGACTCTGTACCCTTCTTGTATTGTAGAGGTGTACATTTCTGTCCTGTACCCTTCTTGTATTGTAGAGGTGTACATATCTGACTCTATTTTGGTGTATATCATATTTAACTCACACATTTATAGGTACTGCACATGGTTCGACATGCTAAGCTTGTTGGACAGTCCATTATATCATACCTACAGAAGAAAGGGTACCCTGAAGTAGCCTTACACTTTGTTAAAGATGAGAAGACAAGATTTGGACTTGCTCTTGAGTGTGGAAATATTGAGGTAAGATGAACTGTTTACCTTTGTGTCTGGAAAAATATCAGTATGTGTGTTCATTCAAGTAATAATTTATTCAGAAAAGATGGGTTAAATGTTAGGTTGAAATATAAAGAATGATTGATTTCCCCCACAACAAATGTGATTATGGGATAATGATAATGACCTTAGCAGTGCCATATTATTTGTGTAATTGGGTTTTATAGCAGTATTCCTTCAGTGAGAGACATTGAGTTGATGAAAGCAATCACAGAAAACTAGAATTGAGCCATTGTTTGTATGCATTTTGTTTCATTTCAGATTGCTCTTGAAGCAGCTCGAGCATTGGATGACCAAGCATGCTGGGAGTCACTTGGAGAGGCTGCACTGTTACAGGGCAATCATCAAATAGTGGAGATGGCTTACCAGAGAACCAAGAACTTTGACAAGCTCTCGTTCCTATATCTAATTACTGGAAACTTGGAAAAACTGAAGAAAATGATGAAAATTGGTATGAACAGTACTGTTGTACACTCGTGTTCATATTTGTTGTATGGTACAATTTCAATTTTTTATAAGCTCATTTTGCAACATGTGATTTTGTATGTAATCCTTGTATTTGATTTGTGTTCATATTGAAAGTTATTATTGTTGTACTTCAGCTGAGATAAGAAAGGATACCAGCGGGCACTTTCAGAATGCTTTGTTCCTTGGAGATGTCGAAGAAAGAGTGAAAATCCTCAAAACATGTGGACAGAGTAAGTATTGTAGAAATATTTATAATTATAATAATAAAGATTATTTCAAGAGGCTGCACATTTGGGACAACCCAATCTTCCATGTGGGCCTCAACAAAACTGTGACAAATCTGTTTGAGTACTTACAAGTCTTCATGAATTTGAGCGCTGAATAACACAGGGCTGGTGTATTTTTGCTCTATCACATATGTAGAAAGTGCTGAGTGATGGGAGTGTTACGCACGAAAGTTCATGTATATTGTTACTTATGTTCTGTGTGCAGTGTATTGCTTTAAGGTTCCAAGCATGGACATTCAAGCTCTCATTCTTTCTATTTGTTCTTCTTGCTCATAAAATGCTTGCTCTATAAATGACAATTTGGATGAAATCTATTTCAGAGTCCCTGGCATATTTAACGGCAGCAACAAATGGTTTGGAAGAGGAAGCTTTTGCAATGAAAGAATCGTTCGCAGAGGCAGAGAAAGTGCCTGATCTGTATCCTAGCGCTACTTTACTTCAACCACCTGTTCCAATCACTCAACAAGAGTCTAATTGGCCACTTTTGACTGTATCTAAGGGATTCTTTGAAGGTGCAATGGCTGCCAAAGGAGGTCAGGGCAAGATGGCTGCTGCTGATGATGTAGATATTGATGAGGCTGGAGCTGGTTGGGGTGATGATGACCTTGGACTTGATGATGGTAGGACAATGACCTTGTACTTCTAATGTCTGTACCTCTATAAATATGTAAAACTCATTATAAGTTAGAGTCCATGCATTTTTGTCTCATTTCAGTAATTACACAGTGACGATCTGCATTTGTATTCACTTAAATGAAAGTTGTCTTGCAATGGCAGTGTTGAAGTTAAAAATTGAACCAGTTCGTAAGCTATTGAACTAAATTGTAATTATTGAAACTGACCATATCTATTGTGTATGTTTAAAGAGGAAGGTTTTGGAGGAGAAGAAGGTGAGATCGGTGAGAAAGATGCAGAAGGAGGTGGCTGGGATGTTGATGATGACCTTGAACTTCCACCTGACCTTGATGTGCCCTCCACTCCCTCAGCTGGTGGGGAAGGATACTTCGTACCTCCAACTAAAGGAACTAGCCAGGGCCAGGTATGGTTTCAAGCTTTACCAGTTTATACATGGTATGTATTGGGCTGTATATTAAAAGGGTGATAAAGTGTTCCTTTATCCGTTATTTCTGTCTATCTCAAGACTTAGTGGTGAATGTGAAATGAGTCTATCTGCATTTGTATATAGAAGCAGTCTCAGAACCTCTATTGCCTTTCAAAAATTTGGATATACATTGACATCTCTAGTATAATCCTAATATTTATGATGATAATGATGGTGTTTGAAATAGTGCTAAATTAGTGTTTTGTTTGTTCTAGGTATGGTGCAACAACTCTCAGCTTCCTGTCGATCATGTTTTAGCAGGATCATATGAGACAGCAATGAGGGTATGTATCAGTATATTAACTGTCATCCTTTCATTTTATGACTTCTAGATGGATAGATAGATAGATAGATGTGGGAATTATGTAAATAACATGGTCATTAAAGCACAGTACTAATTAACAAATAAAAATATTCTGATAAAAATATACTGTACATGAGTAACAAAGTATGAGTAAGTCATGATAAAAGTTTGAAATATTTGAATATTATGTTGCTTTTGGAATAAATCAGGTGCAAAGACAAGTTTTTTTAATGTATCATTGATTTTACTACATCTTCCATTGAAGTTATGCTTCACCTATTCAAAGGAATGGTGGTTTCTGATAAAACATAGTTTCAGACAGATTACCTAGTCTTTCATTCAGCATTATGTTGAATACTGCTATGACAAACTTAGTGACTTGTAACATTATGCTCCAAAATAATGGCTGTATGAGGGGTGTTCAAATAGTTCGCGGAAAAGTGCAGTCATGTTTATATTACTGGTCGAAATTTTATGAAATCATATATATATTGATGTGTTAATATATCACGCACATTAAAATCATAACAAATTACAAATCACTTCAGATGAAATAAAAATATGAAGGTTTACTAAAGTGTATATCCCGAACCACTGCCCAACGTCATCGCAACATCTTGACGTCGTTAAAAAAATCATGCATACTGCATCAATGGGCATAAACCCACAGACAAGCGTCTACACCCATCTTCTGATGCCAGTGATAAACCCACAGACGAGCGTCTACACCCATCTTCTAATGCCAGTGATAAACCCACAGACGAGCGTCTACACCCATCTTCTGATGCCAGTGATAAACCCACAGACGAGCGTCTACACCCATCTTCTGATGCCAGTGATAAACCCACAGACAAGCGTCTACACCCATCTTCTAATGCCAGTGATGAACCCACAGACGAGCGTCTACACCCATCTTCTGATGCCAGTGATAAACCCACAGACGAGCGTCTACACCCATCTTCTGATGCCAGTGATAAACCCACAGACAAGCGTCTACACCCATCTTCTGATGCCAGTGATAAACCCACAGACGAGCGTCTACACCCATCTTCTGATGCCAGTGATAAACCCACAGACGAGCGTCTACACCCATCTTCTGATGCCAGTGATAAACCCACAGACGAGCGTCTACACCCATCTTCTGATGCCAGTGATAAACCCACAGACGAGCGTCTACACCCATCTTCTGATGCCAGTGATAAACCCACAGACGAGCGTCTACACCCATCTTCTGATGCCAGTGGTAAACCCACAGACGAGCGTCTACACCCATCTTCTGATGTCAGTGATAAACCCACAGACGAGCGTCTACACCCATCTTCTGATGCCAGTGATAAACCCACAGACGAGCGTCTACACCCATCTTCTGATGCCAGTGATAAACCCACAGACGAGCGTCTACACCCATCTTCTGATGCCAGTGATAAACCCAAGACGAGCGTCTACACCTATCTTCTGATGCCAGTGATAAACCCACAGACGAGCGTCTACACCCATCTTCTGATGCCAGTGATAAACCCACAGACGAGCGTCTACACCCATCTTCTGATGCCAGTGATAAACCCACAGACGAGCGTCTACACCCATCTTCTGATGCCAGTGATAAACCCACAGACGAGCGTCTACACCCATCTTCTGATGCTCAGTCCTTTTCAAAATACTCCCCATGAAACATAATACACTTTCTACACTTATCTACACACGAAATATAACTGAACTGCGCGTGACAACTCGCTGATATCAACAAGGTGTTGTCCTCTAAGCACTTCAAACGATCGTTTAACAATCACAGTCTGGGTTGCAGTTGCCCAATGAGCAGGTGCTTTGACCTGATGTAGGATCATGACTGTAAGCTCCATTGATGGCTCTGATATCGACCCATTAAATCGCTCACATCGTGTGATTCTCTGTTGTTTTTGACACTGTTAGCATTTTGGGGATCCATCTGGCACATAGCCTGCTCATATTAAGTTCATCATCTAGGCCTATTAGGCTGTGCACAGTCTCAATGCTGCAATTGACCCTGTCTTATATTCCCGAAAAGCGACACGGCGGTCCTTCAACCTGTAGATCTCTGACATGAGCGGCGTGACATGACGTGATTGATTGACTTCGGATGTCCTCTCCGGGCTTCATCTCTTATGCTTTTAAGTCCATCTTGGAATCTAGAATACCACGTATAATTGGCTGTTTTCTTCATCATCTGATATCCATATGCTTTCTTTAACATGTGTATTGTTTCTTATTTCGATTTCCCATTCAAAACCAACATTGGGATGTCGGGGTGATGTTCGATGCTCATTTTTTCTGACGCACCTCAACAAAATGACTGCCAAATGGTTGTTTGAAGTCATATTTTAAATTCACGTCATGAACATCACGCCAAGCTTTGGCACATTTTTCACCGTAAATCTGATGTGAATATCTTGCTTAATAAACGAACATGACGCCCTTTTTGTCAATGCAATGCATGCTTTTTCTTTAAATTTGGGCCGGGTTATGATGAATGATGTTGCCATGGAGACTTTCTTCGCCGTATTTTTCTTACTAGAACTATCATTTTGTGTACACTTAAACACATTATTCTGACCAACATGAATTTAAATTTTCATCACATTCAAGATTTTTATAAAAATATGACAGCACTTTTCCACGAACTCTTTGAAAACCCCTCTTATGTTAGTAACAGCGTGATTATCGAAAATAATCGAAAAAATTGTCACTAGACATCCGACATTTTTTTGACATCTGATAATTTTGTCTATCTTTTTCTTCAAGCTATAAATCAAATCTGTTGAGCATCCATACGAAATAAAATTGTTTTCAATTTATTCAGTCAAATATACAAAATAAACACACACAAAAAAATGAATTAATTGAATGATAAAATGTTCCTATGTTGTAGGAGTAATATAAACCCCATTTATGTTAAATGTAGTTACACGGAGATCAATAAACTTATATCAATGATTTTAACTGTCAGCATTATACTTTTACTAAAACAAACTAAATATTACAATTATTTCCGATTCGTTTGTCGATTATGAGTTTTCAAACCAATCCAATAATCGATTATGAAATTTGTATGATTATCCCTCTCTACTGTATGTATTTTTTATTTCCAGTTACTTCATGATCAAGTAGGTGTTGTAGATTTTGAAGAATACAAACAACTATTCTTACAGACATATAGTAGAAGTCGTTCATGTTATCAAGCATTACCATCTTTACAGCCATTGTTTGGTTACCCACATAGGAACTGGTTAGTATTTCAGTCTCTAAGGAGTAAATATTTTCTAATAATCATTGAGTTTTCTGGCATTATCACAGCTTGTGACTAAAGTAATATGGCACAAGTTTACATTATTTTAGAAATCAGCGTGACTAAATAATGTGGCACTTACATTTTTTTAGAAACTTTTGTGATCTTCAGGAAAGAAGCCGGAGGTAGAAATGGTGTTCCAGCAGTTGGTCTGAAACTGAACAATTTAGTACAACAATTACAAGTGGCATATAATATGACTACAGCTGGCAAATTTGCTGAAGCTGCAGAGAAATTTAGGAGTATACTACTGAGTGTGCCGTTGTTAGTTGTGGATAATAAACAAGAAATTGCTGAGGTAATCATTGGTCATAGTTTATTTCTTCATGTGTTTTGTCTGAGGACTTGCTTGATTATGGAATCTCGCGTGACTTAGTTTCTACACAATTTATTTCTTGTAAAAATTAAAAAAATTGGTGACTGATTGTATTTAAACCCATCACTTTACACACTATGCAGTCTTCCTGATAGAAATAAGTATTGCACTAAGGACTTCACATTTGTCTGCAATATTATTAGCAAGCATTCATAAACGATATGTTAACATCGCTTGCTTTATTTAAGCTGTTAAATACAGCAATAAGCTGTCTAATGTCTTGGTGCACCATTTATTTGTAAATATTCAATGCACTGTTTATCTTCAGTAAAGATGTTTGTTGTATATGTGTATCATACTTACATTGATAGGCCCAACAGTTGATAGAGATATGCAGGGAATATATAGTTGGATTAACTATGGAGATGGCTAGAAAAGAAATGCCAAAAGCAACTTTAGCAGATCAGAAAAGATTGTGTGAGGTAAGCATTTGTCTGTATTCTATACTTTTGAGTGAACTCCAATAAATGGCATTTAGCTTCTTCACAATGCCCAATGGTAAATAATTGAACAATAAATGTAAGAACATTCTTAAGGTGATAATTGAGGTGGATTCCGAACTTCAGGTTGCTCAAGAACTTATCCAAACATTTCTATATCTTCTGAAGTATCCAGTTTTTGTCTGTTGATCATTCTTTGCATTTTTAGCTTGTCGGTTCGAAAAATGAAGCTGTTGTAGCTTCATCATTGTTGCCACAAATGTTTAATATTGCAGGCATGAGAATTTTCTGCGGATTTGCGGAAATCCACTGATTTGACACTCTAAAGGGTTATTTTGGGGACAATTTAAGCCATCTTAGATGCTTAAAAGCCAGGAACTTCTGTGGCCCCCTGGACCCCTTCGCAAATTTTCAGCTGATTTTGAAATTTTGCATTCTCATGCTTGATATTTAATTTAGCTCAGTTTCTTGGAAAGTGTAAGTGCCAGTGATAAACCCATAGATGAGCGTCTACACCCATCTGATGCCAGTGATAAACCCACAGACGAGCGTCTACACCCATCTTCTGATGCCAGTGATAAACCCACAGACGAGCATCTACACCCATCTTCTGATGCCAGTGATAAACCCACAGACGAGCGTCTACACCCATCTTCTGATGCCAGTGATAAACCCACAGACGAGCCTCTACACCCATCTTCTGATGCCAGTGGTAAACCCACAGACGAGCCTCTACACCCATCTTCTGATGCCAGTGGTAAACCCACAGACGAGCCTCTACACCCATCTTCTGATGCCAGTGATAAACCCACAGACGAGCCTCTACACCCATCTTCTGATGCCAGTGATAAACCCACAGACGAGCCTCTACACCCATCTTCTGATGCCAGTGGTAAACCCACAGACGAGCCTCTACACCCATCTACTGATGCCAGTGATAAACCCACAGACGAGCCTCTACACCCATCTTCTGATGCCAGTGGTAAACCCACAGACGAGCCTCTACACCCATCTTCTGATGCCAGTGATAAACCCACAGACGAGCGTCTACACCCATCTTCTGATGCCAGTGATAAACCCACAGACGAGCGTCTACACCCATCTTCTGATGCTCTTGTATTATATTTTTGTAAGTTTATATCGTGCAGTATTTTTGTCATCTTGCTTATGCGAAATTTTGATATTTCAGATGGCAGCATATTTCACTCACAGCAAGTTGCAACCAGTACATCTTATACTCACATTACGTACAGCACAGAATTTATTCTTTAAACTAAAAAATTTGAAGACGGCCGCTTCATTTGCTAGAAGATTATTGGAGCTTGGTCCGAAACCAGATATAGCCACTACAGTATGTATATATGTATATTATCGTATATATGTGTATTATCAATTGAGATGCAGCAAAATGTGTTTATGACTTTCTTAACTAATCTCCAGAGATTATTTAAGAATGGTTAAGAATCTAAAAATGCATCCAGAATTTGTCTAGTAAATTATGTCATTGTTGTGTAAGACAGACCTAGTGATTTAAACTTACTTGTTTTACATCACTTGTGAAACATGTTCATACAGCTTGTACTGATCAGTCTCAATGATTGCTTCCTGTGTTATAAATCAGTGCTGGCAATCGTTGGTTTGAAGGACTCCAAGTGATATGGATGTTTTTTTTTCATTTTGTTACTTATGCATAGTATCCTACCAGAACACTTTACATATAGGCCCATCCTTCAAAATTGTTAGTTTGGCAAAACCCTACCCAGCAAAATTCAGGAGGGAAAGTAGGTAGGTAACAGTTAAAAAATATAGTCATACTAGTGATAACTTTATGTGCTGCTAGAAACATTTCCCTGACAGACCCCTAAAAAATTGAGCGAGGACCATTTTCATGGTTAGGTCACTAGGTGGGGTTATGCCAAACAAACAATTTTCTAATTATGGCCTTGAATTATGGAATTATATGGTTTAATTTTCTCCCATTTGATCATGTGTGTGTCTTATATATGGTACTCACATTTTGCACATATATAAACACTCAGTCAGGGATAGAACAGTGTGCTCAGTATGTGTATACAGTCTGTCAGGAATAGAACAGTGTGCTCAGTATGTGTATACAATCTGTCAGGGATAGAACAGTGTGCTCAGTATGTGTATACACTCAGTCAGGGATAGAACAGTGTGCTCAGTATGTGTATACAATCTGTCAGGGATAGAACAGTGTGCTCAGTATGTGTATATACTCAGTCAGGGATAGAACAGTGTGCTCAGTATGTGTATACACTCAGTCAGGGATAGAACAGTGTGCTCAGTATGTGTATACAATCTGTCAGGGATAGAACAGTGTGCTCAGTATGTGTATACACTCAGTCAGGAATAGAACAGTGTGCTCAGTATGTGTATACAATCTGTCAGGGATAGAACAGTGTGCTCAGTATGTGTATATACTCAGTCAGGGATAGAACAGTGTGCTCAGTATGTGTATACACTCAGTCAGGGATAGAACAGTGTGCTCAGTATGTGTATACAATCTGTCAGGGATAGAACAGTGTGCTCAGTATGTGTATACACTCAGTCAGGGATAGAACAGTGTGCTCAGTATGTGTATACACTCAGTCAGGGATAGAACAGTGTGCTCAGTATGTGTATACACTCAGTCAGGGATAGAACAGTGTGCTCAGTATGTGTATACAATCTGTCAGGGATAGAACAGTGTGCTCAGTATGTGTATACACTATGTCAGGGATAGAACAGTGTGCTCAGTATGTGTATACAATCTGTCAGGGATAGAACAGTGTGCTCAGTATGTGTATACAATCTGTCAGGGATAGAACAGTGTGCTCAGTATGTGTATACACTCAGTCAGGGATAGAACAATGTGCTCAGTATGTGTATACACTCAGTCAGGGATAGAACAGTGTGCTCAGTATGTTTATACACTCAGTCAGGGATAGAACAGTGTGCTCAGTATGTGTATACACTCAGTCAGGGATAGAACAGTGTGCTCAGTATGTGTATACAATCAGTCAGGGATAGAACAGTGTGCTCAGTATGTGTATACACTCAGTCAGGGATAGAACAGTGTGCTCAGTATGTGTATACACTCAGTCAGGGATAGAACAGTGTGCTCAGTATGTGTATACACTCAGTCAGGGATAGAACAGTGTGCTCAGTATGTATATACACTCAGTCAGGGATAGAACAGTGTGCTCAGTATGTGTATACACTCAGTCAGGGATAAAACAGTGTGCTCAGTATGTGTATACACTCAGTCAGGGATAGAACAGTGTCACTGTGTGCTCAGTATGTGATGTGTATACACTCAGTCAGGGATAGAACAGTGTGCTCAGTATGTGTATACACTCAGTCAGGGATAGAACAGTGTGCTCAGTATGTGTATACACTCAGTCAGGGATAGAACAGTGTGCTCAGGATGTGTATACAATCTGTCATATGACTGACATTATCCAGTCAGTTAATAGTTTTTCAGGGTTACTGATATTATCTGAGGGCAAATGGCCTGCTGCGATGACTTGATTCAAATAAAGCTAATATATGTCACTTTATGACGACTAAACTGAAAGTATATTTTGTAGGCCAGAAAGATCTTGGCTGCCTGTGAGAAGAATCCTGTAGATGAACATGATTTGAAATACGATGAACACAATCCATTTGATATTTGTGCTGCCTCCTATACACCAATATACAAGTAAGTTGTCTTATTTTGCCTCAATACCAGTTGTGTGCTCTTCCTATATTGATCCATCTTTTCAGTTTGGCTTGGTCACTTTCATGTGACATGTTGAATATATTATGATGAAAATGAAAGTAAGAACACAAATGTTTTGTTTTATTGTTGAAACACCTTTTGGCAAAGATGTGTTCCAAGATATACATGCACAGTATTTGTTGGATGTCCATAGTCCATACTGTTTAGCCAGATATATATTTGTCTGTTGATTCATTTTTCATACCAGAACTTAAATATTTGTGTTTCAGAGGCAAACCAGTGGTTAAATGTCCATTAAGTGGAGCGTGTTACTTACCTGAATACAAAGGTCAAGTGTGTAGAATTTCCAAGGTAAGTGTTTTCTTAGTTTAGTCCAACAATGTTTACCTGGCTGTTATGTATATTCATACATATCTGTAAGTTGTCTTTGACAATATGTATGAATGGACTATAAATATATGTATAATTATCACCACCTACCCACCACCGCCAGTAATATCATTTGTGCTCGTAGAAAGTGGCAAAGATGACTGAATGCCAATTTTATGTTGTCTATATACTAGTTCATGAAATCTAGGTATGTTATCTGCCCAGCATGTATGTATGTTTGGACATGTGGTGTATAGGTAGATGCTTATCTTAAAAGCATCCCCAAAATTAATTTTTGAAATAAGCAGCTCTTGCTTGTTTTTAAATCTGTGTATTGAATATGAAATGTGTCTAGATTTTACTCAAGCCCATAAACAGTCAGTATATTTTGCATCCATAACGGTGACATATTGTATTATATCTTTTCAGGTGACAGAAATTGGAAAAGACTGCATTGGATTAAGAATCAGTTCTATTCAATTCCGATAAACTGTTGGTATACATGAGTGATACATACAATAGAAACATGAATGTCTGCAACTACAGGAAGAGTATTCCGTATGTCAGTGAATTTATCTTCTCTGTTTAAATAAGAGAAATGAAAACTTTGAAGTTCTTTAGAACTTAGTGCTGTGTATATGTGGAAGGGAAATGGGAAATTCAAACATAGCTTAGTGCAACATTGAAGAAATATTTCTAGCATTCCGGTTGTGTTGAAAAAGATTCATCCGTGGACTTCGTATTCTTTAGAATTTATATTTATCTGAACACATGATAGGACTATACATGTATTATTATTTCAGTTTATTAATGTGTTGAAATCATTTGAGAATACGCTTGTAAATTGTGTTAACTTAAAATTATGAATTGATTGTTCTGAGGGTTCTATCTATTTAAACCTTATTTATGTTTAATGTATTGAATAAAGAGGGAACAGAAAATAGTTTGTGTCACAGTTTTATTTATGTTTAATGTATTGAATAAAGAGGGAACAGAAAATAGTTTGTGTCACAGTTTTATTTATGCTTAATGTATTGAATAAAGAGGGAACAGAAAATAGTTTGTGTCACAGTTTTATTTATGTTTAATGTATTGAATAAAGAGGGAACAGAAAATAGTTTGTGTCACAGTTTTATTTATGTTTAATGTATTGAATAAAGAGGGAACAGAAAATAGTTTGTGTCACAGTTTTATTTATGTTTAATGTATTGAATAAAGAGGGAACAGAAAATAGTTTGTGTCACAGTTTTATTTATGTTTAATGTATTGAATAAAGAGGGAACAGAAAATAGTTTGTGTCACAGTTTTATTTATGTTTAATGTATTGAATAAAGAGGGAACAGAAAATAGTTTGTGTCACAGTTTTATTTATGTTTAATGTATTGAATAAAGAGGGAACAGAAAATAGTTTGTGTCACAGTTTTATTTATGTTTAATGTATTGAATAAAGAGGGAACAGAAAATAGTTTGTGTCACAGTTTTATTTATGTTTAATGTATTGAATAAAGAGGGAACAGAAAATAGTTTGTGTCACAGTTTTATTTATGTTTAATGTATTGAATAAAGAGGGAACAGAAAATAGTTTGTGTCACAGTTTTATTTATGCTTAATGTATTGAATAAAGAGGGAACAGAAAATAGTTTGTGTCACAGTTTTATTTATGTTTAATGTATTGAATAAAGAGGGAACAGAAAATAGTTTGTGTCACAGTTTTATTTATGTTTAATGTATTGAATAAAGAGGGAACAGAAAATAGTTTGTGTCACAGTTTTATTTATGTTTAATGTATTGAATAAAGAGGGAACAGAAAATAGTTTGTGTCACAGTTTTATTTATGCTTAATGTATTGAATAAAGAGGGAACAGAAAATAGTTTGTGTCACAGTTTTATTTATGTTTAATGTATTGAATAAAGAGGGAACAGAAAATAGTTTGTGTCACAGTTTTATTTATGTTTAATGTATTGAATAAAGAGGGAACAGAAAATAGTTTGTGTCACAGTTTTATTTATGTTTAATGTATTGAATAAAGAGGGAACAGAAAATAGTTTGTGTCACAGTTTTATTTATGCTTAATGTATTGAATAAAGAGGGAACAGAAAATAGTTTGTGTCACAGTTTTATTTATGCTTAATGTATTGAATAAAGAGGGAACAGAAAATAGTTTGTGTCACAGTTTTATTTATGCTTAATGTATTGAATAAAGAGGGAACAGAAAATAGTTTGTGTCACAGTTTTATTTATGCTTAATGTATTGAATAAAGAGGGAACAGAAAATAGTTTGTGTCACAGTTTTATTTATGTAAACTTATATTTTGTTATGCACTGAAGTCTGTCTTCAGTACAATGGATTTATATAATTGTGGGAAATAATTGATAAGCAGGCAGTTTCGCACCTGATATATTTCATATAATTTAAACACAAAACTGGCAGAGTAACATAGATCTAAAAGTAATATGGCAGTGTCAAAGGTCATCATGGATTCTTTGATAAGTGAGCATGTCCTTGACCTTGGACCATGTTCCATTATGTGACCTTGGCTCAATCCCTGTCACATGACATACAATTTGATACACATCTATGATTGAAAATGGATTCACTTTGTATCTCCTGTGGAAATCTGAAATAAAAAGTTTTAAAAACAGCATTTTATCTATAAAAAGGCATTGAAGTGGTTTAATATGGCACCGGGAGCCAAATTCTTATATATCAATCAGCGTTGTGAAATAATGAAATATATTTGGAACCTGTTGCAAGGTCAAAGTTCACACCCATCATTCACTGAAGTCTGAGGTAAGCTGTTAGTTGTGGACATTTTATCACAAAAGAGCTTTTCACCTCGATATCAATATTATACTCGGTACAATTGACAAGACAATTACTCAGTCATCTGTTAACTGATTTTACCAGAAATACGTGATAAACCTGGCATATGACAACAATTTTGGATGATTATATTTTTCTGTTACAAAGTTTCAAACTACCCACCAGGTCCATATGCCAGAAAGATTCCCATCATGTCCTGTTCTCTGTTGTCAAATCCATGGTTGGCTTTTAATACATATTTTGTACCAGGATGGTTGGCAGACTTTGGCTGTAAGGTACAATTCACATACAGACCTAGAGAGAATTGCAACTACAGTTGAGCACAAAAACAGAATAAATTATTTCTAATCTCGTGTGAATGTGTAAATAACACTTGCACTGTACGCTTGAAATTATTATCATTACCAATAAAAAGTCTTAACAATTATATTCTATAAGTTAAACAAATTGATAATATACATACTATGAATTTAAGAATAGATGAATTAGATGATATTATTTGTCTTATATTTTGTTTTCCTGATCAACATTGTTTCAGTTAGGAGTAAGGCACCTGTCAAGATTTTGCCCCGGGATCTATTAAAAACCTGGCCAAGGACCCAGAATCGTTAGGCTTGTCAAATTCTCGCCTGTCAAGAATTGTCTTCCGTCGAGAGTCCAGCGTATCCCCGCTGCCCCCCCCCCCCCCCCTGGGACAAAACATTGATAAGTGCATAAATGTGTGTTAGAAAACGTTGTTTACTCATGTAATTATGTTATACAATCATATTACATGCATGATATACCATCCTCGCTCTGCTGTGGCATAGATTGGTGGTATAAACTTGTGCTTCTTGAAAAACCATCTGTCCAAAATATTTCTTTGATTATATACCGTCAGATGTTTTGACAAATGACTGAGTGACTCAAGAACCTGTATAGACCAAAGATATAAACAAATGAAGGAACAATGTATGAATCCAGAATTCAAAGAAAATGTGGATGTGTTTCGAACAGTTTCGTGAAACATGTAAATGTCACCGTCTAGTTTTTCATGGGGTTAATAGTTTTCAGATGTTAATTTTATACAGCTGAGCTTTTTTATTACTGATCTGACCTTTACTATACTGCTTGTCTGTAAAATTTCACACCATAAGGACATAGACTCTTTTTTGCAAATTTTGCAAGTTTTATGTGTTCATTAAAATCTTGCTATAAACACACTAAGCGACGTAGAGACAGTGAAAGATGTAATACCTTCTCGTACTTGTCAGCTTTAGGCCAGACTTGAACCACAGAATAACCTTCAACAATATCGTCAATATCAGCCATAGAAATTGCTTCATCCAAGTTAATTACATTTTCTGTTTTCACTTCTGTCATTCCATGATCAGATAAAACAATCAAATTGATGTTACTCTGACCATTAGTCTTTATAACATCAAGAGCATCTTCAATAGCATCATCAAGATTTTTTATTTCTTCTTTCAACTGATCACTGTTAATTCCGTGTGTGTGGGCAACATTGTCTACGGTAGCGTACAATACGTCTGAAATTCATTTTAAAGAAAAAAACTTTTCTCCAGATGGTTCAAATTATTGAATTAGACATGTAATTAAATAACACTTAGATTTTGGACATAAAGGTTTTTAAACTTCTAACGTTTTATGGTTGTGCATTTCCATCTCAAAATATTAGCTTTGTACATGATATAGGACCTGACATGTTGACAGGAATAGTCCATACCCGTGTACACAGCTCAGATAACTAGATGATATAGGACCTGACATGTTGACAGGAATAGTCCATACCCGTGTACACAGCTCAGATAACTAGATGATATAGGACCTGACATGTTGACAGGAATAGTCCATACCCGTGTACACAGCTCAGATAACTAGATGATATAGGACCTGACATGTTGACAGGAATAGTCCATACCCGTGTACACAGCTCAGATAACTAGATGATATAGGACCTGACATGTTGACAGGAATAGTCCATACCCGTGTACACAGCTCAGATAACTAGATGATATAGGACCTGACATGTTGACAGGAATAGTCCATACCCGTGTACACAGCTCAGATAACTAGATGATATAGGACCTGACATGTTGACAGGAATAGTCCATACCCGTGTACACAGCTGAGATAACTAGATGATATAGGACCTGACATGTTGACAGGAATAGTCCATACCCGTGTACACAGCTCAGATAACTAGCTCCTTTATTACCTTGAAAAAGAATAAAGAACACTTGCAAGCAATATCTAAAATATTCTCTTCCAGTTTATTGATGGCATCATTAATGACACTTGTCATTTCTTTCTTTGTACGATGACCGTCGTACAAGAGACAATGTGTGACTTTCACTCCATCAAACGTTAGATTGCAACCTCCATGGTTATACATTCCCGTTCTAATGCCCTGAAAAATGGTTAATTACACATAATTTTCATCTCCTTAAAGCCTAGCAAGAAACACTTGTTGTGAATTAGACACTGAGTAACTTCACTATTATTCCTGGTAAAAATAATAAGAAGTGCACAGCCAACCGAGACATGAAAATACGAGGTGTATACACATCTATGTATATATACATATGTGAGTATTATTGCGTGTATTTAATTTTAAATTTTTGATTGCATAATGATTATCGATGGGTTTGAATACAGGATATCAGATAACTTGATTCAAGTGGACTGGGCTTCTGAACATAACGGGCGGTGTAAGTGACTGTTCATATTTCTTTACAGACGTAACAAAATTTGGTGATGATTTTCGAGAGTGTGTTAGGGTATGCAGTACATATAAATATATATATGTGTTGTGATATCAAGAAAATATTACAGACAATCGGATTAATGGACACTTTTACAAATATGTCAGTTATGAATTGGTAAGAAATCATTACGCATCAAAATGGTTCAATGATTAAAACGTGAAGATATGAAGGTGAACCTATCGCTGTGATAGTCTTCTGTGAAATAAGAACTTTGTGTAATCTTATGGTGGCATATTTCTGCCACCAGTTAACTACATAATTAACTAGAAAAGCATGTGGTTATCACATTAAAGAAACTAGATAACTACTTAATTAACTAGAAAATTATGTGGGTAAGTATTATGATCAATTTTCATACCAGATAAATATCTTAACACGAAAAATTGTCTGAAAGTGCCCACAACTGCCACCACTTAACCCCCTAGATTTTCAGTACGGACAATCTATTTGAGATAAGAGTTAAGCAGTTTACGCGATAAATATCTAGTTAACTACATAATTATCTGGTTAATTATGTGGTTAACAAGTTAAGTATCTAGATATCTAGTTAATGTGATAATGTAGTTAACTAGATACTTATCGCGTTAACTTCTTAACAGTTACCTAAAAGTATGTGGCTAATGCGTTACCTATCTAGTTAACTAGATATTTAACTAGATAATTATGTAGTTTACTGGTGGCAGATATATGCCACCATAGAATCTAGAATACACTTTCCTTTAGAATGTTATCTTTACAATCAGACTTATTCAAGCATTGTGAATTTTGTAAAAAAAAGACATTTCTTTAACAAGTTATCTCAGGAAGACGTACTGCCAAATATATTTTGCTTGCATTTTTTATTTAGATAATTAATTAATGCATAGAAGATCCTACATTTTTATATTGTATGTGATAACTATATGTTTTTACATATGCTTTGACAGGTGACATATAGACCCACTGGGTCGGGTGTAATATGGTAATATCATATGTTTTATTCAATTTGTTATACATATGTAGGTATGAACACATGTCACTTTAATCAACCACTTACTTATAAACTGTGTCAGGTAGAGGATAACTTATGTGCACAGATGTGTAGTGGAACACGTTCTGCAGATCATTTATGCATTTCCGTAAGTCATCATAACAATTTATTATTATATTTTAACATGAATGACATAAAATGCTATGACCGATGTGTTGTAAAATTAAATATAGTTTTGCATTATGAAATTTTAAGACGTATACAGATTGTGTTCACCTGTTTCTCGGCAGTAACAAAGAACGACTCTGCCTCAGTCCACCATCTCGGTTCATTGTCCAACATGTATTGTAGTTTATCTTGGTTTTCTTTGTCATACACATAGTTACCAACAATACCATGATTCTCGACATACAATCCTGTAATACAAATACATAGTTACCAACAATACCATGATTCTCGACATATAATCCTGTAAAACAAATACATAGTTACCAACAATACCATGATTCTTGACATATAATCCTGTAATACAAATACATAGTTACCAACAATACCATGATTCTCGACATATAATCCAGTAATACAAATACATAGTTACCAACAATACCATGATTCTAGACATATAATCCTGTAATACATATACATAGTTACCAACAATACCATGATTCTTGACATATAATCCTGTAATACATATACATAGTTAGTATACCAACAAAACCATGATTCTAGACATATAATCCTGTAATACATATACATAGTTACCAACAATACCATGATTCTAGACATATAATCCTGTAATACATATACATAGTTACCAACAATACCATGATTCTCGACATATAATCTGGTAATACATATACATAGTTACCAACAATACCATGATTCTCGACATATAATCCGGTAATACAAATACATAGTTACCAACAATACCATGATTCTAGACATATAATCCTGTAATACATATACATAGTTACCAACAATACCATGATTCTTGACATATAATCCTGTAATACATATACATAGTTAGTATACCAACAATACCATGACGCGATACACTGGAGTTACTGCAAGCAGTAAGAGAATGGTCAGGACGAGATACCCTGCAGTTACTGCTAGCAGTAAGAGAATGGTCAGGACGAGATACACTGCAGTTACTGCTAGCAGTAAGAGAATGGTCAGGATGAAATACACTGCTGTTACTGCAAGCAGTAAGAGAATGGTCAGGACGAGATACACTGCAGTTACTGCTAGCAGTAAGAGAATGGTCAGGATGAAATACACTGCTGTTACTGCAAGCAGTAAGAGAATGGTCAGGAGGAGATACACTGCTGTTACTGCAAGCAGTAAGAGAATGGTCAGGATGAGATACACTGCTGTTACTGCTAGCAGTAAGAGAATGGTCAGGATGAGATACACTGCTGTTACTGCAAGCAGTAAGAGAATGGTCAGGACGAGATACACTGCTGTTACTGCTAGCAGTAAGAGAATGGTCAGGATGAGATACACTGCTGTTACTGCAAGCAGTAAGAGAATGGTCAGGAGGAGATACACTGCTGTTACTGCAAGCAGTAAGAGAATGGTCAGGATGAGATACACTGCTGTTACTGCAAGCAGTAAGAGAATGGTCAGGATGAGATACACTGCTGTTACTGCAAGCAGTAAGAGAATGGTCAGGAGGAGATACACTGCAGTTACTGCTAGCAGTAAGAGAATGGTCAGGATGAAATACACTGCTGTTACTGCAAGCAGTAAGAGAATGGTCAGGATGAGACACACTGCAGTTACTGCTAGCAGTAAGAGAATGGTCAGGATGAGATACACTGCTGTTACTGCTAGCAGTAAGAGAATGGTCAGGACGAGATACACTGCAGTTACTGCTAGCAGTAAGAGAATGGTCAGGATGAGATACACTGCTGTTACTGCAAGCAGTAAGAGAATGGTCAGGAGGAGATACTATGCTGTTACTGCAAGCAGTATGAGAATGGTCAGGACAAGATACACTGCAGTTACTGCTAGCAGTAAGAGAATGGTCAGGACGAGATACACTGCAGTTACTGCAAGCAGTAAGAGAATGGTCAGGATGAGATACACTGTAGTTACTGCAAGCAGCAAGAGAATGGTCAGGAGGAGATACACTGCAGTTACTGCTAGCAGTAAGAGAATGGTCAGGACGAGATACACTGTAGTTACTGCTAGCAGTAAGAGAATGGTCAGGACGAGATACACTGCAGTTACTGCAAGCAGTAAGAGAATGGTCAGGATGAGATACACTGCAGTTACTGCTAGTAGTAAGAGAATGGTCAGGAGGAGATACACTGCAGTTACTGCTAGCAGTAAGAGAATGGGCAGGACGAGATACACTGCAGTTACTGCTAGCAGTAAGAGAATGGTCAGGAGGAGATACACTGCTGTTACTGCAAGCAGTTAGAGAATGGTCAGGACGAGATACACTGCTGTTACTGCTAGCAGTAAGAGAATGGTCAGGATGAGATACACTGCAGTTACTGCTAGCAGTAAGAGAATGGCCAGGACGAGTTACACTGCTGTTACTGCTAGCAGTAAGAGAATAGTCAGGACGAGATACACTGCTGTTACTGCTAGCAGTAAGAGAATGGTCAGGACGAGATACACTGCTGTTACTGCTAGCAGTAAGAGAATGGTCAGGACGAGATACACTGCTGTTACTGCTAGCAGTAAGAGAATGGTCAGGACGAGATACACTGCTGTTACTGCTAGCAGTAAGAGAATGGTCAGGACGAGATACACTGCTGTTACTGCTAGCAGTTGTACAATTCAACTATGTGCATACACTTCGTTTTTGAATACATATACGATATCGGACGGTTTTGCAAATTATCGAACACAGAACATTATTCTTTCCGTAATCGATTTTAATGTAATGGATATCTATATATATGTATTGGAAAATTGATCAAAAGTTTTACTCCGCATGAATTTGATTACATACCCGTTTCCATAGATTTGTAATTCGGAAGAGAATTTGTTGGAAATACAGGAATCAGCCATTCTGCTTTGGTCCCTTCCTGTATCAAAGTGTTAAATCCACCCAGATGAAGTTCATCACGTTGAATATAATCCCAACGGAAACCATCAACGAGAAGAATCAGTAATTTATTTCGGTAAACTCCCGCGGTATGCACTGTCACGCTTATATATGCAAGCAAAATACATATGCTCCAAAATTGACAACTCATGTTTTCTCAAGATTAGTCAGTGATTTATGTACATGAAGATTAATGTTAATGTTCTTTACAATAAATACGTGACGCTAAATGAAACTATTTAATCTGCTAAAATATTTAATCTTACTACCCATCTTACTGTTCACTACTTTACACAAAGACATTGTTTTTTCTGTAACAGCGTGCTGTTAGTTACTATCGTTCGTTATTTTTGTTTATAAGGTCATCAGTCACCATGTACACGTAGGTACTTTATAGGGGATAACGTGTTTGCAAACAAAACAACCCGATTCCGCGCATGCGCAGTTAACTGGTGGGCAAAAGGGAAAAGGCGGCGGCGCCGTACTATACAACTAATATAGAATGAATGACACGGCGGTAGCCATTAATTTCTTTAATGGTTGACATACAATAATAAATGTGGCATCAATTGAAAGGTAATGCTCCCAGCTTTCCCACGACATAAAAATAATGAAAATCAGAGGTTGTTTTGGTTTTCAAATAAGACTCTGAAAATGAGCATTTTTCCGTGAAATAAATTTCAAACTGTTTTGTTTCGAAAAACACGGCTGTAGGTATTTCAATTCTCATTTTTACATATGTGCATCAAATCGATACCAGATCAAAGGCTTCCAAAAATAAAATAAAAAATTGAAAATCGGTGAATTTTCTGCATCAGAATGTGACTTTGAAAATGAGCACATTTTACGACAAATTATTTTCAATTCGTTCATAGAGCTTCAGCTGCCAATAGACCCTGCTCCCCCCCCAGGGGCAATTTTGTACAGTATGATTTTCCAAAAGCTTAAGCAAAACGCCACAAAATGAGATATGTTTGCCCTCTGAGGGAGGGGGCGTAAGTGAGTAACGGACATTTTATCTACGTTACCTTAGTACTTTTTTAAAATTTCTCGGTACTAATCCTTTCCATGTATAATACAGGTATATGAGGTAAAATGTTTGTTAGTAGTCTAATTTAAGTTCTGTGAAGATTTTCTAATAATTCAAAGCGCACTAGTTGATATATTTTACGTTACTAATATAAAGTAACATAAAAAACAAGTTTTACAAAATAATATATTACACAAAGTGCTATATCAATTCAAAGCTTGTCATATTGTGCGAGAAAAGAGGTTTGTCATATACTTATTACGTATTAGACCTTTTTTATCTCTAAAACCATTAACCTTCTAATGATTGTGTAAATTACGCGTGTGCAATTTACGTTACTTTCAGTTATATTATGGACAATAACGATTCAGCTGGTAAGTAAATAATACTTTTTACAAAATAATCATTGTTGTTACACAAACTATAAACTCTGGTCTTATTTCCAATTTGATACCAGTGATTAACCTACGTTTACCATATTTTCGTTACTTAGACAGAGGTTTTGAATTTTAAAAAAATATGTTGAAATGCGGTTACCGGGTAGATATAATATAATTGCAAAACAGGTTATTTTAAAAACAATTGTATAATGTATGTGTCTGTTCAACAGAAATTGTAAAAGTGCATATAAAAGAGATAATTTAATTTGTTCTCATTAAGGCGTGCACATTCATTGAAGCAGATTTTCCAAACACAGACATAAGTTGATTAATAAGTGGAAACAAATAAATTCATGTAAGATAAATTTGGTTTCTAAATTGTTTTGGATTTCTACTTTCAGTTTAAAGTGATCTAATATGGAAAAACCAGTGCCATTAAGAAGTCAACGGAAAGTCAGAAGGAGTTCCTCTGCAGATAAAAGTGGAAAACTGTGTATCGTACATTTCGAAAGTACTGTAGACGAACTTATTGGTGGTTTGACGGAAATCGGATTTAACAAACTACATGAAGTTGCTAAAAAAAGATTAGGCTTTGTTTCTCTCAAAAGTAGACTTGAACATATTTCTAAAAGCTTACCAGAAACATTTGATCCTGAACGACATGGAACACATAGAAGATGTTATCAGCTCTTCACAAACATTAGCAAAGTTCCAAAAAGAGAGACAGCAAAAGCTACATGTACCACAGACGAATGTGCTCCAAGTACATCGAAGCGAAGACGATCTTCTGCTGATTCTTCATGTAGTACAATTTTGTTTCCGACAGACAGCTGTTTGTTTTGCGATAAACAAGTTATTAAGGTAAAGGGTGTTAAGCAATTTTTAACAAAATGTGTAACAAAGTGCGCCGAAGATTCCATTAAAACAGCTGCCAGTGACAAATGTGACAATATTCTGTTGTGTAAAATTCAAGATCAGGATTTAGTGGCAAGGGAGGTGCACTATCACAATGCATGTCGAAGAAAGTACACCAGAGACAACACAAGACATGTATCTCATGAAAATTCAAACTCTAAGAAATCACAAGAGGCTCATAGTAAAGCTTTCGAATACCTACGTGGATACATAGAAACACATATTCTAGAAGGTCAAAATGTTGAAAGACTGACGATGCTCAGGGAGCGGTATCTGACTTATCTGCTAGAAAATCATCCAATAGTGTATAATGAGAATTACAAAACTTACAAACTGAAAGATAAGTTGGTTAAACATTTTGGAGATAGAATATGCTTCTGGCAGCCAGCCTCATCTAACACAACATCTGAATTGGTATATGGGTCAAATGTAGAGGGCCGAGCCGTTGAAAAGGCCTTTGAACTTGCTTCGTCTGATGAGAGACGCCTTGCTGAGTCGGCAATGATATTAAGGAGGTATATTGTAGACAGCAGAAGACAATCCAGTCAAATGCCATGGCCGCCATCTTCAGGATGGTTCCTTTCAGGGGCAAGAAAACCGCCTGATATACTCATAAAGTTTATGGTTCACTTGATTTCCGGGAAATCCGAGAAGTATATGACCACGAAAACACAGCGTTATGCCACATCTTTCTCAGAAGACATATGCTATGCAGCCACAAACGGGGAGTGGGTCATGCCCAAACATGTCCTTCTGCCAATGACCGTAAGACATTTGACTGGTAATGCTGAAATTATCACCATGCTCAACCGCTACGGTCACGCGCAATCATATACCAGAACTATGGAACTTGAAACTGCCATGTGTAATGCAGTGACAGCCTCAGAGTCTGTTTTGCCACCAAACATATCAACTGATAACAACTCTGTATTACATCTGTGTTGGGACAATTTCGATATGAATGAGGAAACCACATCAGGATCAGGCACAACACACTCCACGCATGGGATAGTTATTCAAGAAGTTCTTGATCAGGCTAATGTTGAGGTTGTCGAGTACCAACTGCCAAAAACAGGCGAACGGACTGTTAAACCAAAACCACTCGATATAAGACCGTGTTATGCTAAAGCTAAAGTTGAACCAATATTGGAGATAACCAGACGTGATCCAGACTACAATTTTGCGGCAAATGACCTGTTTACCTTCCTGTGGTTTCTTTGTCGAGATGTTGGTAGTACATTTGAAAGTCAAACAGTTCCTTCCTGGTCTGGATGGATATCAAAGACAGCTGGCCTTAAAGTAGGTGATAAATCCATTGTGGAGTACATGGCACCAGTAAATGTTTCGATCAATGAAAGTTCCACAGTTCAGCACATACTAGAAACTTCACTTGCAGCTAGTCGAGAAGTAGGGCAAGATTACGCCATTGTAACCTTTGATCTTGCTGTGGCCAAAAAGGCATATTCTCTTGTATGGCAATACGAAGAACAGTTCAGTAAAGTGATAGTTCGGATGGGTGCATTCCATACCATTTGCTCTATCTTTGGTACAGTTGGAAAGATGGTGAAAGGTAGTGGTTTTTCTGAAATTGTAATCGAGGCTGGAATCTGTGCAAGTGGATCACTAGAGAAGGTTATGTCAGGAAAACATTATAACCGCGCGCTGAGAGTCCATAAACTGGTCACCGAGGGTCTTGAACGCTTGCTGCTGAATGAATTTGAAAATATACATCCTCGCACAGAAAACATTTTTGATGATTCGTTCAAAATGCTACATGACCTTGCTCAGGATCCAAATGAGGAAAAACTAGCTGAGGTTCTAGCATTGCAGCAATGTAACGATTACTTCGAGCGATACCTTGAATTCAAGGAATCCATCAGAAAAGGCGAGCATGGCAAAACAGCCCAGTTTTGGTTACAATACACGGATGTAATCCATATGATACTGACGCTTATCAGGGCCACTAAAGGAAATGACCTAGAACTACATGTTGCCGCACTCAACAGGCTCTGCCCTATGTTCTTTGCATATGACCATCACAATTACGCCAGATATGTTCCAGTGTATTTGATGACCATACTAAATCTGGCAAGTACACATCCAGGTGCTACTGAGCTGCTGAAACACAATGGATTTAGTGTCTCAAGGTCCTCAGTACCTAACTCCAGAAATCCTGTTGATATAACCATCGAACAAACAATCAACAAACCCGCGAAATGTCAAGGCGGTATCGTTGGTTTCAGCCGGAATTACTCAGCTTACTATCGCTGGTGCACAACTCGTCACTGCAGAGCAAAGTATGTCGAGGCACTCTTGCAGCTAACAGACATGAGTTCTGAAGAGGCATCGGTCCATAAGGAACTCCAACCTGCACAAATACGAGACAGCGAGGCAGATGTCAACAAAGTTCTTGGAGCTATACGTAGCTTCACCAACCCGTTTGACATCGAACACAATGCGGACCAGCTGTATTGTTTGTCATCAGGTGTACCTGCTAAGCCAGATGTTGCTGCAGACCTTCTGAATGCTCAAGGAACGGGCCAGGCAGCTATGGAAGAGTTCATTAACAATCGAATCGTGAACAAAACTGTTGATTTCCACAGTCCAATCAAACGCAACAAACTCAAAACATTCGCTACAAGTAAGGTCACCAAAACGGTTCGAAGTACTAAGAACAAAGTCTCTCAGATCAAAGCAGAACGAAACATCTTTGCGCAGCTAGTGCTTCTGTCAGTGCAGCATGACATTGATCTTGAGCTAACACTATCCTATCCGCTTGGTCCAGTTCCATGGTCATTGGCAACTGCTGACGGAATGCCTGTTAAAACTGACAAGGCAAAATTGATGCATATACTGGAATCAACCATTGAACCAACAACAGCTCACCCACGTGAAGATGTCGCACACGTATTTGACGGCAATGCAACACTTCATAGCCTACCATCGGTGCCTGATACATTCGAAGAGCTAGCTGAGACTGTCTTCAATATGCTACCCAAACATGGTCGTGTTGACTTTGTCACCGATACCTATTACCCCGATTCAATCAAGACATTTGAACGCAAAAGAAGGGGATATACGCCAACATTCTTGATATCTGGTCCAAAAACAAGAACTCCCAAGGATTGGAAGGTTTTTTTGGGCAACGATGACAACAAAACCCAACTTCTACGACTACTGTTCGACCAGTGGAAAACTGACAAATATGCAAAAAAGCTTCGAGACCGCTATATCTACTATGTCCTTGGAGAAAAGTGTTACAGTCTCACAAGTCATGACGGTGCCACTGTTGAAATCCTTCCCGAGGATGCTTTGTTTTCATCCCAAGAAGAAGCAGACACTCGAATTATATTACACTGTATGCACATCAGAGATAAAGAGCCTGAAACAGCCAAGGTCATTGTACGATCTCCAGACACTGATGTCCTAGTGTTGCTTACGAAGTATTCTAGTGAAATAAGCAGGACTGTTTTATTTGATACTGGAGTAGGTAACAAGCGGCGACTTCTCATTGTAAATGAGATTGCTCAAAACAAAGGTGAAGACATTTGTTCAGTATTACCAGCCATTCATTGCTTCACGGGGTGTGATACAACAAGTGCATTCGTTAGGAAAGGAAAACAAGCCCCACTTAAAATCTTAGAAAAGAACCAAGAGCACATTGCTACGCTGTCAAAATTAGGTCACGGACACGAATGTACTGATGACCTTTTTGAAGGAATGGAACGGTTTGTCTGCTGTATGTATGGTAAACCAAGATATACACTTGTGAACAAATTGAGATTTGACACATTCTGCAAGAAGAACCAAGGTCGAGGTAACATTCTGGACTCGTACAACAGTATCGACATGAGTTTACTGCCGCCATGTAAGGCATCCCTTGAAATGCATGTTCGCCGAGTCAACTTCCAAGTGTATGTCTGGCTTCATTCCCATGAAAATTACCCACGACTTCCAGATGTAGAATCTAGTGGTTGGAAAATAGGGACAAGTGGTATCGAATACGAGTGGACAAGTGGTAACATTGTTCCACAAGAACTAGTTGACATATTGTGTACCAGTGAAGATTTAAGTTCCAGTGACTCTGAAGAAGACGATGACGAAGTGGAGCTTGATAATATGATTGACATCGTGTTTGAAGACGAATCTGATTCTGACTAGAGCAGGATGTTGCTATTTTACGATCATATCGGTTTAGTAGTTACAAGGATTATTTGACTTCATTGAAGATTACCATTCCTTTCAAATAATGGCTATTAGGATATTAATAGTAAATCTATACAAGTTTGAACATATTATTCACGTAAATTATGCATTAATGGTAAGATGTATCAGTTAAGCATTTGGTCACGTATACGACAATTTTTGTTTTTAAATGTCCAATCGTTTTAATGTAATGTAAGATAAAAACGTGTTAAGGAACACATTTCCTCCAGGTTGTTATATGTCTACAGCATATTTCTAGTCGTTGTTTTTCACATTATTGTACAATTATTATAAAGCTATGTTCCATGGTTAATCATATTCTTATTAACAACGGTTATGTTTACTTCAATTTACTTAATCAGCAGGTTTATTTTCCGTTGAAGTATTATGGGACTTTTTCAGTCCATTATCATAAACCATTTAGGAGTTATTTGTTATCTAGTCAAAATGTCAAGCCCTTTTTTGAATTTGTGAAGTAACGTATTGTATATGCATATTGGTATTTTAATCATATATCTTTAAATTAAAGAGTCACTTGTTCTTTTGCAAATACAATTTGCATATCAGAATGGCGTTGTGATGAGATAGGTGTTAAGTCAATAAATCTAGTCGTGTTTACTTTATAATTGTTTGTAACGTAAGTTTCAATAAGTAACGTATTTTTCAGATTATGTGATTTGTTTTATTAATAATGTATGTAGTTTGCTTTTGTTCCATAAACAAGGATCATAGTGTTGCTAAATGACTTTAAATGCTCACTGTAAGCATTATTCGTGTAATATGTATGAACAGGTAACATACTTTAATTTTGTTGTGACGTAATATACATGTGAAACCATACTTGATAGTATGTCTTATTCATTAGTACTGTCTGTAGTTTTACGTCTAATTAAAATTTTCTCCATACGTCAATGCGGATACTACTTATGCGTGTGTTGTTCATCGTGAAATGTTGTAAGTTTTGAAGTAACGTAAATTACAGTATTGTAAGACATAAAACATCTTTTTTTTCAGCTGAAAACTTATTGATTGTATTATTACGTCATATATAATAAAAATAAAACGGTTTCCCTTTCTTTCTTTGTCATTTAATGGTAGTATTTTACAAGTGAAAATTAAGTTCCAAAGTCGAAAATAATTGGGTAACGTACTTTAAAGTGCTGTAGTTTACAAACGCCCCAACGGCCAAGTGGCAAACATGTCTTAAAATGTTTGTAAGATGATACACTTTCATAAAATCATGGTCTACAAAATTGCCCCTGGGGGGGAGCAAACCCATTTCTCCATCATAGTCTATCAGGTTCGAAAAACACGGCGGTGGGTATAAGAATTCGTATTAATCAATTTATGTGCATAAAGTTGGTACCAAATGAAAGATAATGCACCCAGCTTTCTAACAGTGTAAAATATTGAAGTGTGCGAGTTTTCCGAAAATATTTTTTTAGTATGACATTGACTTTTCTGTATGACATGTGTATGTGCATAAATAATGTGTTATGTGTGAAATGCCTCAATAGTAATTGTTAACATGTACACATATCTAACAAAGACAACAACGTGATATGTTTAATTGTGCGTCTATTTTCCTTCTTAATTTTACATTTAGCATTAAAACATATTCAGCATTTATTTGAGTGTCTTCATACACACACGTATTAAGACATAGCGGTAGATAAATAAATACACATATATCACATGTTAAACAGTTTGTCAATCAACTTTGTCTTGGCTGGCGCTAGGTTGACAGAGTTGGTAGTCAGATTTGATAAACAATTAAATTGTATGGGAATAAATCTTTGCGAAATGTATTGGTTTGAATGGAGTCTAATGGATTCTTGGCTAGCGCTATCCTAGATGTTTAAGTTATACATAAAGCATATTATCATTGTTCCGGCAGTGCACAGTCAACTTCTCTACCAATGACAAAGTCTAAAAAGCCAAGACTCCGTTTAAAATTAGACTTAATTCCTGTACAACTCACGTGATACCACTCAATTCTGCTTGATTTGTTTTACATCTTACAACATTTTAAATGACATCCGGTATTTTACATGTCGGACGTATTTTATTGTTTGAGACTTATCTTCTTCACAAATCATTTTCGGCATTTTCAAAACTTTTTGAAACAGTTCAGATTTGTCATTTTATGAGCATTTTATGAGATGCATCCTCATGGCGGGAATATCAAATCGAACATTGGTGATTCACAATTAAAGTTACAATGCACAAGTTATGTAACATATGCGATGGCAAATACACAACAATCGGATGTGTTCGTTTGCCTTTGTACATCAGGTATTATCACATTTATCGCAAGTTTTTTTAGATTCGCCCACATACATTTGTGACAGCTGTATGCTGATATTTGTGTTCACAGTTCTGTTCTTTAAACTGTCTAAAACATAAACGTGTGGAGTTGAGTTTGTTTACACTCGCCACCGGTCCGGGATAACAAAAACATAACATAAACGGAGCCAGTTGAATGTTTTTATACGACGTTACCCATTGGTAAACTTCCGTCCATCAGCATATAAAAATTATTGACACTTCTCAACTTTATTTGTATATATGTGTCTGAGGGTGACAGCAAAAACTGATTGGATGCATATTGGACTCCCACTGGGCCAGACACTGTGAAATGCTGATAAGGGGGCTGAATAAGATTGATATCTAGATAGTGCACGCCGGGGACACTATTGTTTATTGCATAACATTATATAAGTTGTCCAACACAATACTGGCCTTGTTTCTGCCTCTGTTTCTGATTTTTATCATGTTATCTTATACGTATAATTTCTGGAGTTTGTAGAAGTATGTGTTGCAGGATTTATTGAAGATTTCGGAAATAATACTAATAGTGTAAATTATTGTCTGTCCCTATTTTGTAATGTCCGTCCCCACACTAAATTATTTGCTTTAAAGCCTAATTGTCAATTTTAAGAAATAATTGTTACTGCATGAACTTTTGACATATATTATAAAATCTTTTGGATGATTATAATAGACACAATATCCTTATATTATCAAAAAGATGACAAATCTTTGCATTTTTAGTTGCAGTAGTTTAAAATAATTATGTTAGATTGATCAACTATGAAGTTGATTTTTCTTTCTTTCTGGACAAAATAAAAGTTGTCTATGTACATAAATATTTCCTAAAATGACTTTTATTCACACTTAATAATATTATACATAAGGGGACGGACATTACATAGGTTGATGAGTCGACGGGTCCAGTTTTTCCTGTCAATGGCAGATAGCTACTGTTTCCTTCGCTCTTAATTCTTCTCATTAGGAATTCTGTGCCATGAAATCATAAACCCTTTCCCCGCTTGTGTGTACAACCAACAACTATGAAAGACTGAATCATAACTTAAAGAATTAACAATTTAGATAAAGCGAATTAGCGTTATAAACAATATGGCGCTGTAACCGGATATCGACTTTCTGCCCACATTCGTATAACAGGTGCGCGTGACGTCAAGGCGTTATCCCCTATAGGCATTTTTGTTGACCCCTGTTAGTTACAATTTTATATTTTATCATTATAAAATTATACTGTTAAACCTCCAATACTTGACATAAACTCAGTCATCCGTAAATATATAGCTACACAGTAAATTAACCAATCAAATCATACCACATGTCATTAGTCGGCGCCCCGGGACCGACTATATTCGTTGATACTGTCAAAGATATAGCCTAACTTAGGGATCAGGTATGAAAGTAGATCGCTATTTGTTTTATATAAAGAAGAGCGCTGTGACCAAAGCACAGGTTTAGTGATCGTGCTATGCAAAAATGTCAGTAATGTTGGTAAAAGAATCAACAAAGACCTAAATATTTAGGTCTTTGGAATCAATGAATTCATGCATAACGCTGCAATTTGGTAGCTGTAATTAAAATATCATAAAAATATACGATAACAAGAAATATCTTTAAAAAAGATGGTCGGCGCAACTTGAAGTTTGCACATTTGTTGCTATCTGGGATTAAAATTTGTGGTTCAACAAAAAGAATGCTTAATGTTACTACTGCCGGTCATTCAATTACGCTATACTACAGAAACCCCGAGATCACTGCGTAGTACGCTCCCACACAGCGCTTTGATTCCACTATCGTTACATTCCCACGCTGCTGTATTACCCAGTATATTTTTATATTTGACCATTTAACCTTACTGCTATAACCAATGATTTAGTCGCAGTGAACGAAATCACCGTTCGTTCCTTATACTAAATTCATTGGTCGGCACGATCACGTAACAACTGAGTTTATGACTAAAATATAGAAGGTACGTATTTTCATGCGCTAAAACCAATCAAATGTGTAAACACTGTAGGCCCTACAGCCTTTCGTGTAGAAGGAAATTTTGACTATTTAGCTAATCTTTTTTATATTATGTCAATAAAATTTTAGCATTTACAAAAGGCAATTTTTCGTTCTTACATCGAGGATTGTACAGATACGTATTACAATATTTATTAGCGTGGCGAATTCGAGTAACAAGATGTCAAGTAACGCTATGACGCATTTTAAAATATACGCAGATTCCGCATAGAGAGCTGTTTAAATGACCTTAAATCACTACACATTTACAGGCATCGGAAATTTTTTGGCATGCCAACGAAGCGATAGTCACTTACGTTCGAATTATTTAGTTTTTCTAGCAATTTCCATAATCACAGCGGCATTTCTATGACAGTGAAAGCTGTTTATTCAGTGCGCACTCGCATAAGCTTTCTTTACGCATGTTTACTATCCTACATTTGGGTCAACAGTGAGTCGTTGCAAGCGTCTCGCTGAATGTCTGTGGACGCATGTCGACTCGCCTGTCTAAATATAGAAAATACTACGAAGGAGACAGGATACAAATAACTCCGTAGTGTGATAGTCAGTTTCAATATATGTAGTTCCTCGTTACTTATCGCATAAGTTGTGAACTCACACATCCATGTTAATAAACTTGTTACATAGCGATTTATCTGATTAAAGCAATATAAATGTTCGCGACTGGTACATAAAACCAAGAAAGTCTTCTTAAATCCAACACCGGAAAATTCCCCGTTGTGATGAATAACAACACTACTTGCTGGATAAATCTCGAAATACACTATAGAAAATGTTAACCAATCTGCTTCAAGGTTACACGTATTTTTAAATTGAAGAGAAATGGCGCGAAATTGCCTTGGTGGTTAACGTCAGATTTGATTGGTTTACAAAACACTGAATATGCAATTAGCAAAACCATGTTAGTACGGCTGCGCCGAAAAATAATAACTCCTCCTTCAACTAATTATTATCGAAATTGCCGAAAGTAAGTAGATCTACATGTATTTATCAAAACGTAAATTTTACCGAAAAGTAAATACACATATCGTGACGCGCTAATACACAATAACATTCTATTTTGTATTACCCTTTTATATGGTGCTTTTACAAGTGTAGGCATTCACATTTTTGCATTATAAATTTAACTTGCTTGCAAATATGTGGGCTACCCGCGAAATGTTTGTTGAAAATGATTGCAGACGTGTACTGGAATTGACGTCGTTTATATGTTATTATTGTCTCTGCCGGATGAAATATTTATAGAGGTAAGTGTTTTTTATGTATATCATACTAATGAGAAAGTAAAATGTGCTGTTGTAACAATTTATTGTGTAATTTGTTGGTAATTTAGACGATAAGATCTAGTCCAGACGTGAAATTAACAAAATGGCGGAATGACATTCGTGACCTCGAAGCGTGTTTACATCTGTCACATGAACTGTTGAATGGCATTTTGAAATTGGGTTAACCCATGTCAGTCTGAAAACAATCTCAAGTCAGGTTTCATCTGCAAACACAGCCAGTACTATCCCTTACGAGGTAATAAGCCATTTGGTTCCAGATTTTGTTGATGAACTAGAGCTTGTAGGCCTATACTTTGGCAACGTTGATTTTGATGCCGATAGTGACAATACTGTGTTATATAACAAAAATGCGGAAGGTATTGTTGATGGTGATGATGATATTATTGATTATGATAATTTTGACAATTGATGATTGATTATGAACATGATCTTGTAGAAGATCTGTAGTTTGAAACCGAATCCCCTGACATAGATCAGTTAGCACAGGACATATTTCATGCAAACACTTGCGCCATGCCATTTCCATGGTCAGCAATTCTGTGATTGTAAAGGGTAAACTGACCTTTATTGTGTATTGCCATGTACTGCACTTTCATATTTTTATTGGACAACACATGTAGATCTACTTCAAGTGATATCTTTAACTATTTGTTTGTTCTTTTGTAAGGTCAAACATCATATGCAGCACAGATATCCACATACGTCCAGTGGACGTAAACAACTTTTAAAAATTATAACGTCAAAAATCTATCTTTTTATTTCTATTAATTCAAAGAGATATACTATTACATAGAAACTACAAATACCGATTGTGTGTAGAAAACGGAATAATACGATATATTTTTTACGAATATTCACCAAAAAAAAAAGCAATTCAAGGATTGACGGAATGGCGGAAGTTACGGAAACTATGACGGTTGGAGGAAGCGACGGTCAGGAAAGACGTTATAAGTTGAATGTGAATACGGCGATACAGAAAAAGCTTGATTCAACAGACCGGGACGACGTGGTAGTGTACGAGACCGATGGAGGGCTTCGTTTGATAATGAATACCGGTATGTTCGAACTTTTCAAGTTTTCCGTTGAACAATTTTACAACGACGATAATCTCCCATTCAAGTGTTGCAAGATACCTTGTGCATGATAAACAAGGAATCTAGTGGAAACTCAATATAAGTTAAGCTCTGGCCGACACGGAATCTACACGCTAAACTTGTATCACACAAAGTGTTCATGTCTTATCAACGGAAGAAACCTCAACAGTTCACTGACAATGATCTTCCGCTTATTCTAAAAAAACATAGAGGACAAAATTAAAGAATAGTAATTCGTCAGTTGCAGAATACAATAATTCAAATCAACAAATTCTTAGGTCAGTCTCTGAAACTGACAAGACAGAGCTGCCGAACTCCCGGGGTTCGCCAGATGCGCACGACAGAGACATACTGCGATTGAACCAAACAGTTGAAAGCGTCAGGAAAGACAAACAAGCCCGACGGTCGGCTCATACACTTAATGGTGACATTAAGAATATGGTGTCCGAATTCATGGAGAATGTGTCGAGAGAAATTATTGCATTACGACGGGAAATGACAGTACATTGTACATATTGAATCATCTGCGGCCCAGATTGCTGAGATCAAGGATAATGTGTATAGCCTGAAGAAACATTACCACAGTAACTACAGTGAAGTAACCGCCCAGATAGACGCGATGAGGGCTGATACGGAGAGTGTCAAGACTCAGTTGAGCGGTATGCACGATGTTTTACTTAAAAGATGGCAGTCATTTGGTGACTCAATCAAATCACAACTGACTAATTTAATGGCACCTCAGAATGATAGACCATGTTTAAGCTCTTCTAGCCACAGGCCTTCTCAACAAGAAAATGTATTAGCACAGCCTTCACAACCGTCAAAACCCAACCTGCCATCTGAAACCACTGATGATAAATCCAAAAAAAACACTCATCATTGGCGACTCCATTTTAAAAGGCATCTAAAAAAGAGGACTGGAAACGAATACTGATATAATGACATGCCCGGGGACAACAATAAATGGTATCCACACGAAACTATTAAATGTGGATACTTCGCAGTACGAAAACATCATCATCTACGCGGGTGGAAATGACGCTGCATCGGGATCTTCCCAAACTACCATTTATAATGACATGAAGTCTCTTCTGGGCATTATGAACCAACCCTATGCTGTTTCCCTATGCACCAGTTGTCCTCCTAGGGTCGACGCGGATGTAATTTCGCTGAACGATACGTTGAAGCAGGTTGGTGAAGAACTGGGAGCCACCACCATCGACTGTTACCAAGAGTTTGTGTATGGTGACGGAAATGCCGCTCGACTATTCTTTAATCGGGATGGTATTCACCTCAACCAGAAGGGTTCCAGCGCTCTAGTCGCAGTCATCTACCGAGTTGTTCCGATTACCAAGCAATGGACTGGAAGTGGAAATAGTGATAGAAAATCACTCGAAAACTCCTATCAACCGAGATCAAGATGGAATGAACACTTTAGATTCTGTCGTAACTGTAACATGCACAATCATGACACTATCGAGTGCCACCGGAACTGGATGTCTAACGGCTACACGAACGACAGCTGGCGTCCTACTGATAACAGACGTCGTGAAAACAGTTACGCGTCAAGAAGTCCGATGGCCCAGAAGTAGGATAAGCTTAACAGACCTTCACATAATCTTATCGAAACAAGTGGTAACACTTTTAACAAATATGAACTTTCAGAATCAATATGTGCCGATTGCAATAACCATAATTGTTCTTTTAATGACTTACAGTATAACACTAATGATTCTAATTTGTACAGAAGAAAATTGAAATGTTCTGATAATATGATATCATTAAATAAGCCTCAGACAATATTTGATGTAAACGGTTCCATACCTAATTTATCTTGTTCTACAATTAATAGTACTGGTAGTAATAATTTACATGGTTTACCTACTACAATTTTTTTCGATATTGAATTTAAGAACAGAGGTTTACATGTTGTCAATCTAAATGTTCAACACATATTGCCTAAGCTAGACGAATTGAAATGCCTTCTCGCTTCTATAAATATTGACATACTGGGTCTTTGTGAAACATTTTTGCATGGCGGAATTTTAGATGAAGATTTATTTATTCAAAATTATTCTATTATTCGTAAGGATAGAAGTAACCGTAAAGGTGGTGGTATTCTTATATACATCAAAGACAAGATACCTTTTCAACACAGACATGACTTAAATATTCCTATATTAGAATCAGTGTGGGCTGAAGTTACTTTCCCTAAAACTCAATCTTTCTTATTAAACTTTGTTCACAGACCCCCGGATTCTACTCATGATTGGATATCAGCGTATGAGAATCAGTTCACAAACGCTATAACGTGCTCTTCACAAGAATATCATATTATGGGTGATTTTAACATAAACTTTCTTGCAGATAGGAATTCTTTTAGTAATTCTAGATGGTCCTCCTTTATTGTGTCGAATGGACTTTCGCAGCTGGTAACGCAACCCACGAGAACATCTAAAACGTCGAGTACAATTATTGACCACCTGTATTCTAGTCGACGTGACAGGGTCACGGAGGTTTTTGTTTCTTCTTACAGTATCAGTGACCATTTTCCTGTTTGTTTCGCGCGTCGTATTCAATCTAAAATCTACAAGAATACACATACATTTTGTACTACTATCTCATATAGACAATTCAAAACATTTTCGGCATCAAAATTCCAAAATGATTTATTGATGTCCAACCTAGACATAACTGAAACGTTGAACAATCCCAACTCTGCTCTCAATCATTTACTCAGCATTATAAAAGAAACACTCAACTTAAATGCACCTCTGAAATCTAAAAGAATAAAATCACAATATTTACAAGGTTGGTTTACAGGGGAATTAAGATCAGCAATTAGAACTCGTGATACATTAAAAAAAGCAAATAAAATAGACCAGTATAAAAAGCAGCGAAATTATGTCACAAACATCATTCGTAAGAGCAAACGACAATTTTACAATAAGTCAATAATGGTAAATAAATCAACAAAATTTTTTGGAATACTTTAAATTCACTCACAAAATCTCAAGCATTTCATGCAGTACCACAAAGAATCAATCATGGTAATGAATACATTGATGATACCAACACTATTCTTGAAGCATTCAACACACACTTCACTAACATTGCAGACATCATTCAAAAGACTAAATTTGATCCTGACAATTACCACACTTTTGAAACATACTTAAATAATAAAATCAATTCAGATTTGTTAAACATAGACTTCATTTCTACATATGATGTTCGGAGAATAATAGGAAAATTAGACATTTCTAAAGCTTCTGGTCTTGATAATATCGGTCCCAATATTCTTAAACTTTGTGGTGATACTATCATTGGTCCTATTACATCCATTATAAATAATAGTATAGCTTGTGGTGTATTTCCTGATCAATTAAAAGATGCATATATTATTCCACTGCACAAGGGCTCTGATAAAGATGATCTTAACAATTACCGTCCTATATCTATTCTTCCAACAATATCTAAAATATTTGAAAGACACATTGCCAAAAGCCTCAAAACTTTTCTTGACAAACACCAACTAGCCTCAAAACTTTTCTTGACAAACACCAACTACTTCATAAATATCAGTCTGGATTTCGCCAAAATCATTCTTGCCAGTCTTCTTTAATAAGGCTTGTCGATTCGTGGCTCAAAGACATTGACTCTGGACGTTTGATTGGATCTGTATTTCTTGATCTTAGGAAAGCTTTTGATTTAGTGGATCATAGAATTTTACTTGAAAAGCTCCGAATGTACCACTTCTCGGAAAACTCGTTAGCTTCGATGCGGTCTTATTTGATAATAGAAGGCAATGTGTAAAAATCGGATCCAACAAGTCAACCTTTCAAGAGGTCAAATCCGGTTTTCCACAGGGATCTATTCTTGGTCCCCTCTTTTTCCTAATATATATCAATGACATTCCATTTTATCTTCAAAATTCGACCATCGATCTCTACGCAGATGACTCAACATTACACTTATCTGGTTATAACATTGTCGAAATACAGCAGTCCCTACAGGGCGATTTGGACATGGTTTCTGATTGGTGTTTCCGGAACAACATGTCCATTCATCCTAATACAACTAAATGTATGATAATTTCAAATACTAAAAGACCTGTACTAAATTCTTCGCTATCACTTTATGTAAATAATATCACTCTAGAACAGGTAAGTAACCACAATATGCTTGGAGTAATCATTGATAAAAATCTTCGCTGGAATGCACATATAGATCACGTATGTCACAAACTCAAATCAAAGTTAAATTTATTAAAAAGAATAAACTATATCTTAAACATCAACACAAGGAAATTATTCTACAATTCTTACATATTATCTTCAATGGACTATTGTTGTCCTATATGGAGTCGAGGGCTTGTAGCAAACAACAAGAACATATCCATAATACAGAAAAAAGCAGCAACAATTATTCTGCATAGACCACAAATAACACCATCACGACCCTTATTCATTGAATTATGGTGGCTATCATTTGAAAATAGATGTAAATTTCTCTCAGCAACTACAGTGCATAAATTCTCACATAATAAAATGCCCACTTACTTTCATGATATAATTTCTTTCACCCACAATTCTACATTACTCATTCAGATCCACCACCAACAATGACATAGCACCGTTTTCCTTTAAATCAAATTATGGTAAACAAACATTCTCTTTTTATGCTCGTGAGGTATGGAAATCAATTCCTGTAAATATACGTTGCCTGTCTGATACAGAAACATTTAAAAATAATTATAGGAACTACTTAATGCTTAAACAATGATATCAATAATATTTCATTATTGTATGTATGTGTCTTATGTGAGGTGTCTGTTGTTGTTGTTGTTTTATTTCAATTTTTATTTTCAGATCATCTTTTGTAGTTTTTAATAGTCTCATTTACATCCTGATGTTAAAACATGATGTTCATGTACAATGTTTTGTGTGTGCGTGTGTGAATGCGTGTTTGATTGGGTGGATGTGCGTGCGTGTGCGTGTGTGAATTCTTGTTTGTTTGTGCGTGTTTATATTGTTAATAGAAGGCCATATTGAAAAAAAGATGTACAATTTATTGTTAACCTTAACTATGTAACCTTCTGAAAATAAAGAATTTATTATTATTATTATTATTATTATACATTACTGTTTTGACTATGCGCAGCAGGTGGTTTACCCTCATTATGCACAATAGACTGGGCCCCTCTTTTTCAAGAGGCCAAGGAAGTGCCAGTGCTATGGTGTTTGCTATGAGGCATCAGATATATTGCTAAATTAAAATGCAGTATATATATGTATCATTAAGTAAGTGCATGTATGGTATAGTATTTAATGTACATGGTGATAGAGTAGTCTAATGTCCAGTCTGACTTTGAACAAAAAGTAATCTGAACATCTTGCTTGGGACATTTGTCACAAGAGTGACAATAAATAACTTCAAATGTTATACAGTGTATACTATTATTCCCCTAAAAAGTTTTTTAATTAAATGATTTTGAAATGGTGCTCTGTTTCAGAGTTTGGTTCTATCTCTTACTATGATGGCAGTTGAAAGCCTGATTTTTGTAATTGGTTATAATTACTTTTACTTTCTTATTTTACATTAAACAAGTAAATATATTTTCCAGGGATTCACATTTTCTACCTGGTGGATGAACAGTGTGCAAGTGTAGGAAAAGGAGCAAATAGAGTGATATCTATGGTGCATCACCAATTGGAACATCATGGGTATGGTGAGAAGCGAGTAATATTACATGTAGACAACTGCAGTTGGCAAAACAAAAACAAGACAGTTACAGGGTAAACCATCATTTCTTCAGTCCTAATAAACCTGCAAACACTTTATTGTTTCTGTTTCACATTGACTTTATTGTTTTATATTTCAATATATATTTTTTGGTATAAAAAATAGATATCAGATCCCATGGAGAGTGATAGCATATAATGTTAACCCTCGAAATGTTAATGTCAACCTCCTTACGCCTCGGTTAACATTAACTATCTTGGGTTAACATTATATGCTATCACCCTCCATAGGATCTGATATTTATATAACAGTACTTCTGTAATAACTGGTAATCCCTATAGATTGATTTTAGAATATACTTCAGATTTACATTTACTTCATGAAATTATATTCAATTAATTAATGTTTGCTAAACAATAACCTCAAAACATTGTACTGGGCTTTTGAAGCTTAATTTTTAATTTATGATGTGTAGTTATACATCTGTGTAATCCACAAACAGAAAATACTTTTCTTTAATATGGGTTTACTTTTTCAGAATGATGTCAACAAGACCAGGACTGGTGTATGTCCCCAAGAATACACAAGAAAGATATAAGAATCCTCAAAAAGAATGTTGATATATCTGGTCTCTCTGATAGACTACCAATATCTGGAATATTGATATCATGTATAAACTATAGTAATTGGCATAGCAACTGTTTTTATACTTTGATGTTTCCAGCTTCATTTACATCATTCATAAATATCTTACTGTACATCTTTGTGCTGCAATAGTTATAGTTTGTATAGTTATCTGAACAAATAAATGTAATGTTGTATAGACATTTATCATTAGTAATATAAATGAGAATTGCAAATTATTTAGACTTTCTGTTATTGGAAATAAATACTATTCAGAATTTACTGCAATTTGACTGTAAGTTTATGTGTCACTTTTTGTGTGTTCAAAGAACAGTGATTATTAAGGCCTATAAATGATATGGAGCTGAATTTTTTAGTTGTCTGGAATTGACCAGTGTTGAACTTTTCCTGGTAGCTGTGTAGTGTATGCATTTGATGTGATTTTACAATACAAATTAAACTTGAGTCTATCAAATTTTTACTATCACTTTCTAATAGAACAAGTGTAAATGTATACTACATCTGGCAAAACACTAAGTTTCTCTATTGAATTTTGTGAACAATTATCAATATTTACACTGTTTTATGTAATGGTTGTCATAGCAACCGTATTAACTTTTTATGTTGCACATCTGTACGCTAAGTTTCACTGACTATTGAAGTCTTGCTTAAAATGTTTACTTTGTTTATGTTATCACATACATCTGAAGTTGGCGCGTAAATCGTAGGTCGTAGATCAACAAAAGTTTGTCGACCTGGGTCGTAGGTCGTAGATCAACAAAAATTTGTCGACCTGGGTCGTAGGTCGTAGATCAACAAAAGTTTGTCGACCTGGGTCGTAGGTCGTAGATCAACAAAAGTTTGTTGACCTGGGTCGTAGGTCGTAGATCAACAAAAGTTTGTCGACCTGGGTCGTAGGTCGTAGATCAACAAAAGTTTGTCGACCTGGGTCGTAGGTCGTAGATCAACAAAAGTTTGTCGACCTGGGTCGTAGGTCGTATATCAACAAAAGTTTGTCAACCTGGGTCGTAGGTCGTAGATCAACAAAAGTTTGTCGACCTGGGTCGTAGATCAACAAAAGTTTGTCGACCTGGGTCGTAGGTCGTAGATCAACAAAAGTTTGTCGACCTGGGTCGTAGGTCGTAGATCAACAAAAGTTTGTCGACCTGGGTCGTAGGTCGTAGATCAACAAAAGTTTGTCGACCTGGGTCGTAGGTCGTAGATCAACAAAAGTTTGTCGACCTGGGTCGTAGGTCGTATATCAACAAAAGTTTGTCGACCTGGGTCGTAGGTCGTATATCAACAAAAGTTTGTCGACCTGGGTCGTAGGTCGTAGATCAACAAAAGTTTGTCGACCTGGGTCGTAGGTCGTAGATCAACAAAAGTTTGTCGACCTGGGTCGTAGGTCGTATATCAACAAAAGTTTGTCAACCTGGGTCGTAGGTCGTAGATCAACAAAAGTTTGTCGACCTGGGTCGTAGGTCGTATATCAACAAAAGTTTGTCGACCTGGATCGTAGGTCGTAGATCAACAAAAGTTTGTCGACCTGGGTCGTAGGTCGTAGATCAACAAAAGTTTGTCGACCTGGGTCGTAGGTCGTAGATCAACAAAAGTTTGTCGACCTTATTGGCATCAACTGTTAATGTGACGATTTCTGGCATGGAAACGCGTATGAAAACTTGTTTTGATGTTATTGAAACCACAGGTAATTCCATGTTCGTTGTCAAAACAACAAATGAGAAAATCCACTCCGATCAGCCAAAATTCATACTGTCGTTTTAATAATTAATGACTGAAATCGGCTGCTTTCGGTTTAGAAATATGTCAATAGCCAATCAACATGGCATTTTCTACATGGCATGGTTTGAAACTACCATGTAGCCATCTGAGAAGAGAGTATAAAATGTAAATTTGCTTTTATCAGGCTAAACAACCAACTCAGTGCATGATAGTATGTATTTGTTACACTAAAATATACGATAATACAAGTGTGGTCATAAATTGAGCAATTAAGCAAACGTGTTTTCTTGGTTTCTCAAGTTTTCTATTGTTTCCTGAAAGGGGGTTTAATACAAATGTACGTTCAATTACATGTTTTTTTAAGCAAGAATGTACTTTATATTTTATCATAAATTGCAAATGAAACTCTTGTTTAAACTTCCGTAATGCGTAATGGGAGCTGTCATCACTGTAAGGCAATAGTGAGTCACATAATTTCTTATTTCACTAGTGAAAGGTATTACATGTTATTGTTCAATTATGATAATAAATATATTTCATTATGATTGTATTCTTGGACTTACATTTTTTATTATTATGGCTAAATCATTATCTACAATCAGTGAAATCAGTGGTGAAATATGTAAGTTCGCTAATTGTTTTTCAACGTGTATATTCAAGGGTGGTGCAACGATTTACGACCCAGATAAGCCATATCTTAGTGTATTTTCAGTGGTCGTGCTACGATGTACAACCCAGATCAGCCATATTTCATGTTATTTGCTGTGGTCGTGCTACGATGTACGACCCAGATCAGCCATATTTCATGTTATTTGCTGTGGTGGTGCTACGATGTACGACCCAAATCAACCATATTTCAGTTTGTTTCATCGGTCGTGCTACGATGTACGACCCAGATCAGCCATATTTCATGTTATTTGCAGTGGTGGTGCTACGATGTACGACCCAGATCAGCCATATTTCATGTTATTTGATGTGGTGGTGCTACGATGTACGACCAGATCAGCCATATTTCATGTTATTTGCAGTGGTGGTGCTACGATGTACGACCCAGATCAACCATATTTCATGCTATTTGCAGTGTACGTGCTACGATGTACGACCCAGATCAGCCATAGTTCAGTTTGCTTCATCGGTCGTGCTACGATGTACGACCCAGATCAACCATATCTAAGATTTTTCCGTGGTCGTGCTACGATGTACGACCCAGATCAACCATATTAAAAACAAATTCCGTGGTCGTGCTACGATGTACGACCCAGATCAACCATATTAAAAACAAATTCCGTGGTCGTGCTACGATGTACGACCTAGATCAACCATATTTAAATTTTTTCCGTGGTCGTGCTACGATGTATGACCCAGGTCGACCCAATTCGGTTGATCTATGACCTACGACCCAGGTCGAGCAAATTTGGGTGATCTACGACCTACGACCCAGGTCGACAAACTTTTGTTGATCTACGACCTACGACCCAGGTCGACAAACTTTTGTTGATCTACGACCTACGATCTACGCGCCAACTCTTCACACACCTGTTCAAGTTATGTAACTTGTAGAAGATATCTAGTTAACATTTGATGAAACCTGATTGTCTGAGATGTGCCTACATGTATTATGATTATTTTTGAAAATGTATACACTTTAATGCTAGGAAGTACTTTGTAATTAACCAAAGGGGATTATAGTTGCATTTTATTGTATTTGCATTAAATTTGTTGTGTAAACAATAATGTTTTGATGTGTTTTCTTTAGATTTTGGTTACCATAGCAACCATATTATGGCAATCCTCAATGTGAGATTTATATTGTGGACACTATTATGGAACTTTTATATTATCGGTTGCTATGGTAACCATTTTTTGTATTAAGATCACAGAAACATTTAACGTATGTAAATAATAAAATAGATAACAAATAACACCATGAAAACTGTTGTGTAATGGAATTATTTTACTAAATTATCTGTCAATAAATAGCAATAAAAACTGAAATATTCTGCATTTTGTTGTTATGGTGATGTTTCTAAAATCCATAAATTTTCCATTAGAAATGGTCTATTCCAAAAATTGACCCTTTCATAGGGAGACTGTTCACACAGTGCTAATTTGTCTCAAACTTGATCAACAGTCCAATACAATTCGTAAAAGTCACGAATACTTGAATGTTTATGAACAGAAACATGCATTTATGTACATGACTGGCCACACGTCATATAAAAAGTTTCGTTTGCCAAATGATGAAATAAGACGTTTCTGTCAACTTTGAAATGTTTATTACAAAACTGGTTCTTTAAAATTATGTCTTTAATGGTCTTGTGAAATAAGACTCGTTTTATAGTTGCAGACTGGTTTCCAGTTATTTCATGACGAAATTAGACGTTTCTGTCAACTTTGAATGTTTTATTACAAAACGGGTTGTAACAAAGGTTACTACTATTTTACAAACAATGCATTGATTTTTTGTTTGTATTTGCGTTTATTTATCGTTGCAACCGGTTTCCCATATGGTCGACGCCTCCAGAAGAATGTTAGTCATATTAGATTTTTGGAGGATATTGCATGATACAGGAGATGCCTCAGTTCCAGTTACTGGTTCTTTTACGTGCTTGATGTAAAGCATCATACACGGGACCTCTGTTTTTAAAGTCTCGTCCGAAAGACTGTTGGTACGGTCAGTGATGGAGCGGGGAATCGAACCAGCGATCCATGGATTACAAGTCCAGCGCGTTACCACTGGACCACGGATCCGCATTGATTTATGGTCGAATTCCTCTTTTATACTACCAGTATAGCCGAAGCAATAAAATGTGGCCCCTGTTGTGATCATTGGCCTTAAGACCGAACAATAGCCATACAATTTGGCCCCCTGTTGTGTTCATTGGCCTTGAGACCGTCTGGAAGAATCGTATGCTCACTCTACATCAGCAAGGCGCTTTCAATTTCCTTATCATGCATATATATATACATAAGTTGAAAGCGTCTGTAAAAGATATATCATGTAATACTAGTAAAGGTACAATAATGATAATTTGACATCACACGAATTTTCTTTTTTTCATATTTAATGTTCCGCTACCGCGCAGCCGTCATCAAAATTAATGTTGTTTAAATGTATCAACCAGTCACAATAAGTGTTCATTACTATAGTGTACGGTTCTTTTGTTTTCAAAAACTTTGCCTTTGGATGAATCGACAACAAGTGGACATCGGTAATCATATTAGTACATGTATGAATTGGTCGTTTTGCATTTTTAACAGGATAATTCTGGTGGAATTCTCATGAATGAGTCCTCAAATTTTAGACACCGAAATGCACCAGAAGCAACCCTTTCATACCTATATTGTAAAAAAAATCCGAGAGAGATCTGACTGGGGTTGGTACAGGATGTGGTGTTCCCTGGAAATTTTGTAAAATGTTGGTACATGTACTTGTATGAATTGGTCGTTCTGTATTTTTAACAAGACGCCTGTAATATTAGTTATTTCGCATGAATGAGTCCTCCAATTTTAGACCTAGAAATGCACCAGAACCCACCATTTCATAACTATATTGATACATTTTCCGGGGTAAATCTGACTGAGGGTTGGAACAGGAAGTGGTGACCCCTGGACATGTTTTAAAAAGTTGGTACTTGTATGAATTGAACGTTCTGTATTTTTAACAAATTAATACTAGTGGAATTCTCATGAATGAGTCCTCAAATTTTAGAACCCGAAATGCACCAGAAGCCACCATTTCATACCTATATTGCTCCAGAAGCCACCATTTCATACCTATATTGCTCCAGAAGCCACCATTTCATACCTATATTGCACCAGAAGCCACCATTTCATACCTATATTGCTCCAGAAGCCACCATTTCATACCTATAATGCTCAAATTTTCTGGAGCAGATCCCCGGACCCCCAATAACAGCGGGGTAATTTGTCCTCATGTTTGCCCCCCCAGTCTGGAATTTCTGGATCCGGGCCTGTGACACTATGACTGGGGCATTATCCAGATAAATATCTAGATAACTGTACAATGTATCTGGTTATCTAGTTCGTTTTCGCGATATTTTACCGTAACTCAATAACAGCCCTGAAAGCACCAAGAACTGCGACCAGAATTTTTTTTCTTCGTTTAACTTGAATAAATTAACTGCATAACTAGATAAGACTTTCGCTGTCACATAAGTAAGCATCTACAACACATATATACATTTTCTGCCTCCTTTTTCTTGAGCCTCAATTGAGCAGATATTGGCTCAATGCTATAACCGAATATACCGGTACTCGAATTTAACGTCTCTTCATCAATATAATTAGCGACTAACTGTGTTTCGACAGCATTTATGGTGGCCATGTGGCTCAGTGGTTAACGCTGCTGACTACGAATCCGAAGGTCGCGGGTTCGATCCCTCGTCTCGCCGGATAAAACAGAAATGCTTTTCAGTGTTTCCCACCTTACACTGGCATGTTACCAGGAAAGTACTGGGTAGATTAGGAAAGTACTGGTTAGATGCCAGGAAAATGGTTACTGTACGATGGGTCTCATTTGCACTGTGCAGTGACCGTTATTTGGCTTCAAAAATTGTCTGTTTGACCTATACTGCTCTACTGGCAGGTAAATTTCCCCCTTCGGTTTCAAAAAGTCTATTTATGGTGTGCGGGGGACATACCGGGTCGACCAAAATACCATAAAGTGCATTATAAAAAATGTGCGCGGCGACCTCATAAACACAGTAATACAAAAATACAAACGTCGACAGCATTTTGAAAGTGCCTTGGGCAATAGTTTGACTTTATATATTCTTGGGGGTGTAGAGATTAACAATGACTTAAACGTGATATTAGAAATGAAATTAATCTTCAATCAGTGCAACAACTAAAATTTCAGTGGAAACAGAAAATGTGTTGCTTATTTGTAAAAATAAAAAAATAATAAATTGTGTGAGTTTGTTATCTCCAAATATGGGAAAAATAATACTGATAAATTGTCGCAGACTGTTTAAAGATGAAATTATAAGATCAGAAAACTACATGCACAGTTGAGAACATCATACTTAGAATGGAAATTGAGCGGAATGAGTCTTATTGGAGAATCACGCGACAAATATAAATGTATAAAACGTATTTACAGAAAAGAATTGCGCAAGGCGGCACACTGTTACGAGCAAGAAGCAGAATAAATCGTCTATCTGAATTGGACCAAAGCGGACTATGGAAAGTGCTTCAATGTAGAAAAAGTAAATCGCGTAAGAGACAAGGTCGCAAACTTAAATTCGGCGGTACGTGTGTAAGGCACGATGATGACATACTCTCGAGTTGGCGCCAAAACTGTACCCTTTCTCGTATGAACCCGAATTTAATACAACATTCAAAACCAAAATTGAAACTAGTGTTAACGAATATCTACTAACAAATCATAGACACGTGGAAACATGTGATATGTTCAAGACAGATGTGAACTATGATGAAATAAGTGATATCGTCAAATCACTCCCAAACAACAAAAGCGGATCTTCAGACAATATAACCTACGAACACCTGAAATACGGTGGACCCTCCTTAATAAAGGCACTCGTTTAACTTTTTAGTCGGATAATCTATTCGGAGCATATCCCCGCTAAATTCAAGACCGGTTTAACTGTGACACTTCACAAAGGAAAGAGGAAGTCATTATCCGATCCAAACAATTATCGTGCAATATCCTTACTACCAGTCATCTCAAAATTATTTGAAAAGTTACTCTCGAGTAGAATCGAGAAAAATTCTGCTGGTATCATGTTAAACAAACTTCAATACGGTTTTCAAAAAGGTAAAAGCTGCAGGGCACTGTCCTAGGTATGCACAAATGATTTCAAATCTACAAACCAATTTACAGCAATACAGCTTTCTGCATTGAAGAAAATAGTGCAGTTTTCAATACTTAAATACACATGGCAAATAGAATATCCTTCCAAAATTCCAATTAATATGATAAAATATAGTAAAAATACATAAATTTAGCATATTTTGATAAATTCTGCTCGATGATACAGGCTAAATATGATAAAGTATCCATGCGCAAACCGCCGTTCCGCTTGAGTGGTTACAATCTCTACAAACCAATTTACCTAACAGGAATTAAATAGATCTGGTCGCCAGACGAAAAACAAAAGATTCCCTTCTGAAAACTTTATGTGCGTGTTACCAAAACAAAAAGAAAATGCGTGTGTGTGCTTTTGTTTAAAGGACGTGTGTAAACAGATATATCTACAAATTCAAAACATCGAATATATTACTGCGCAGCGCGTGGAGATTCCCGGATTTTACTCAGAACGCCATTGTTCAAGTCGCGAAATTCTACGTTTGTCAACTCGCCGTATATCCTGGCCTTCAGGTCATTGTGAGTATTTTTTACGATATCATTTAAATGCTTATAGGTTTGCTTAGTTCTATGTTGTATTATTTTCATTCGATGTGTATGCATATGCTTATTGTGTAGTATAGTCATCATCACTATTCTCGCGGTATGACGTCATCCTGTAAATATGGCGGTGACCCCATGTACATTTGTTTACTTGTGTAATTTAATGCTGTTAAGAATTGGGATAGGATTGGAATTGATGCTTATGTGTTGGTAATGGATTTTCAGTTAACTATTATTTCTTCATTATTCATTATTCGATAAGTACCGCGAGAATACTGATATGCGGTGTATTATTTATCTGTTTATGTCCCATTTTCGTGTTTACGATTTCCGTAAAATTATAGCGGGATTAAACGCTTACCATAGCTGCATCTTTATATGAATGTTCTGCGTTAATATATTGATTGTGTTTGATTGAATTACTGTGTAAATTCGTCTGTAGCTAGTGAACAATCCCGTGTCGAACCGTGACCTAAATTAATTTTTAGAAAACGTTCGTGACCTACATATCAGGTTATGTAAACAAACAAACATTGATAATGAAACTGAAAGTGAACTGACATTTGTGCACATTGCAAAGGATTTTATCAGTATTTTAATGTTACCCTGTACGTATATAGGTCCTTGCTATTATCATGAAACTAGAATAAGATAAATGGAATTTTATGCCAACATAAAATTATTTATGGCATTGTACAAACATTTATTAAATTTTAAAACCATTTAGTGGAGTTGAACCGGGGTTTGGACTATACGCATAAATTACCGGTTAGCCAATCAATGTTCTTTATTAATCCAATTGTACTCCATGTTACTAAGTTTTAAAGAAGAAAAAGTTAATACTACTGGAATTTGAAGTAGTAATACTAGTAGCTAATAAATGCAATAGTTATTTCATAAGGTATCAAGATGACTCGACCCCTGACCAATTCGACCCCCGAAAATAAACAAAGTCAATTCGACCCCTGTAAAATTCGACCCCTACTTTCCGATTATTCGGCATGTCAATTCGACCCCTCAGATGATATGAACATATTTTAATTATTGTATGTCAATTATGAAATTTTAATAAAAATTAATGATTTATAAACGCCGAATATGACTTATGTTGTAATATAAAATCGAAATAAAAAGTATTTTTTGTTAGTTTTTTGTATTCTTAAGGCATTTTGGTGTTTTAAATTAAATAAATTAAAGTAATAACTGTACAAATTTAGACTTTTAAATGTACATTGTTAGACTGTCGGCCGCAGGCCGGCAGTCTTTATTAGACTGTCGGCCGCAGGCCGGCAGTCTTTATTAGACTGTCGGCCGCAGGCCGGCAGTCTTTAGTACCGCAAATCCAAAGCAAGCATCGTAAGATCTACTTTTTTTCTAGTCCGATTTCACAGCGTATGAATTATAAAGCCAACCGTACACGCGGTTAGAATTGCGGTGATCACTAATTTTGACGGGAAGTCAAACCGGCCTTTTAATTGTAAACACTTGACGATATTTAGTCTGTTATATATTGTTTATCTTATTTGTACAGTTTTGGAACTAAAACACCTATTTCATGGTTAGAACAATGCCCATAATACATTTGAGTACAGTACCTCGCATTACATGAGGAACCTACGACACTGAGTGTGCCCTGGCAGCTGCATAAATCAGTCGAGCGTATAATAATATGTAAATTGAGTAGTTATGCGGTAAAAAAATAGTGCCTGTTGAACTCAAACATGTAATGCAAATGATTTGAAAATTTCTGTAGGAACGCGTCTAAAATGTGTACGTGAAAAGAATTGAAAGAATCTTAAATTAAACATGGAGATAAAGCAGGGTCATTCAGATTGAAAACTGTCACGTGATCCACGATACACAATTTTCGCCAACATGTGGGTCGCCATCTTTGTTTTGAGCTGCGTACCGTTTGCAATCACTGTAAGTATTTTGTGATTTTTGGACGGTGCACCACCAATTTACAGGAATACAGCTTTCTGCATTGAAGAAAATAGTGCAGTTTTCAATACTTAAATACACATGGCAAATTAAATACCCTGACAAAATTCCAATTAGTAGGATAAAATATAGTAAAAATACATAAATTTAGCATATTTTGATAAATTCTGCTCGATGATACAGGCTAAATATGATAAAGTATCCATGCGCAAACCGCCGTTCCGCTTGAGTGGTTACAATCTCTACAAACCAATTTACCTAACAGGAATTAAATAGATCTGGTCGCCAGACGAAAAACAAAAGATTCCCTTCTGAAAACTTTATGTGCGTGTTACCAAAACAAAAAGAAAATGCGTGTGTGTGCTTTTGTTTAAAGGACGTGTGTAAACAGATATATCTACAAATTCAAAACATCGAATATATTACTGCGCAGCGCGTGGAGATTCCCGGATTTTACTCAGAACGCCATTGTTCAAGTCGCGAAATTCTACGTTTGTCAACTCGCCGTATATCCTGGCCTTCAGGTCATTGTGAGTATTTTTTACGATATCATTTAAATGCTTATAGGTTTGCTTAGTTCTATGTTGTATTATTTTCATTCGATGTGTATGCATATGCTTATTGTGTAGTATAGTCATCATCACTATTCTCCATTTTGGCCGTAATTTACAGTCTGGCCGTGTTTTAAACCTGTCCTCACGGTATGACGTCATCCTTTAATATGGCGGTGACCCCATGTACATTTGTTTACTTGTGTAACAAACTTTAAACAATTTTTCATTAATTTAATGCTGTTAAGAATTGGGATAGGATTGGAACTGATGCTTATGTGTTGGTAATTGATTTTCAGTTAACTATTATTTATTCATTATTCGATAAGTACCGCGAGAATACTGATATGCGGTGTATTATTTATCTGTTTATGTCCCATTTTCGTGTTTACGATTTTCCGTAAAATTATAGCGAGATAAAACGCTTACCATAACTGAATCTTTATATGAATGTTCTGCGTTAATATATTGATTGTGTTTGATTGAATTACTGTGTAAATTCGTCCGTAGCTAGTGAACAATCCCGTGTCGAACCGTGACCTAAATTAAATTTTAGAAAACGTTCGTGACCTACATATCAGGTTATGTAAACAAACAAACATTGATAATGAAACTGAAAGTGAACTGACATTTGTGCACATTGCAAAGGATTTTATCAGTATTTTAATGTTACCCTGTAAATGTTGCTTTTGATCTGTACTTTACTATTATCATGAAACTAGAATAAGAATTTAAGATAAATGGAATTTTATGCCAACATAAAATTATTTATGGCATTGTACAAAATTTATTAAAACCATTTAGTGGAGTGGAACCGGGGTTTGGACTATACGCTTAAATTACCGGTTAGCCAATCAATGTTCTTTATTAATCCAATTGTACTCCATGTTACTAAGTTTTAAGAAGAAAAAGTTAATACTACTGGAATTTGAAGTAGTAATACTAGTAGCTAATAAATGCAATAGTTATTTCATAATATACTCATGATATTACAATCAAATTGTACATAGTTTGTACATTAGCTTTTTGGTGATATATACATGAATAGAGGAGTCATTGAAAAAAAAGAAAAACAAATATATTTACAAATTATTGCCCACAGAATTGAGAAAAAAAGCTTAAAAGCTTATACTGTATCTTTGCTTCTAGAGGTCCATGTTGTATAAATGACTAACTATTCCACATGTGTCATAGCCACTTACGTCTGTCTTCAGTTTATTGACTATCCATGTTAAACCTGTTATGCTGTCAAAAAATTAATCATATAACACGTGTGAAATAAATATTTCTTTGTTCCAGATGTCCGCCATCAATGACCTCTTTGACAAAAGGGACTCTGGTCCTTACAGAAAGCCACTAAGGGTAGTGGTCGTTGTGTCCGACGAGGCCAGCAAGTATCGGGGCCAGGACGGTAGCGACCGCAAATGCATGAGTGCTGCCATTAGCGATGGAACAACATGCATTTTATGCAAGATATATGATGAATGCTAGTTCACGTTGGGAACGTCATTAGTCACAAGACAGATGACTCCCGTCACATTGTGGTGACGATGAACATCCCAGACGACCATCTAACCCAAGGCCAGGCAATTATACATCCTCCGCCAGCTGATGTGGTACCACTTCAAGCCGCCCTGAAGTCTCCAGCAAAGCAGCGGGTTTCCGTATGTGGACGTCTTGTGCAGGTACTTGATACAAACTCATCTGTTTTGTTCTGAGTAGTGCTTGTCATTAATATACTATAGAAAATATTGTGATCATATTCCTCTTCTCATTTTTGTACTTGGAGGATTTGTAACTAATTTCTTTTAATCAATTAACAAGTGTATGCAATTCGGAATTATTCCACAGTAGCAATGTAATCAATAAATGTTTTGTGCATACCAACTATGTTACTATTTAATATTTATTAAATTGAGAAATAATGTTAACAATATACTGCATTTTTTTTCAAAGATATAAAACGCAATAGACACATCACTTGATAACGTTTCTTCTTTACTTAAAGGTTGTAAATCGCATTCTGAAAATAGTTCAAAAATCGAATACTAATTGCTAATTTGTAAAATTACGATAATCCTTATAGCGATTCACACCTTTTAAAACCAATAGTATTAGTCTTATTATGTATCTTGTTCATGTACATGGCCTACTTCCATAATTCTTAGGACCAAAACTTTAAACACTTTAACATTTACTGCGCATATATCTATAAGTTATGTATTTCAGAGACATATATCCTAATACATTTGACACCTATTTATTATATTATGCTAATGAATGATATACACATGTTGTGATTATCTAGGAGGAGGCCAAGCGAACTGTAAAAGTGAAGGGCGAAGACGTAGAAATCAAGGTGGTGACCTTGGAAGAAAACTCGGTAAAAGCCAAGGTGACATTGTGGAGGGAAGCTGCAGATGCAGACATTAACACAGGAGACTTCATCAGTGTTACTGATGTAGTGGTGAACGTGTTCAAGGGAGATGCTTCCCTGTCCTCCACAAATCGATCTAAAGTCAAGGTAAATCTATTAATTATTACAACATCAGAATTATAGAACAACTTAAAATTTCATAATTGTTTATTAAAATCTTTTTAATTGATTTAGATAAACTTAAGCATTTGTTTCACATGCCACATATTCACATCATATAAGGCATTTATTGTAACTATACGAGCCTCGTTTTGACAAAACCATACTTAATAACACAAGTAAAATGACATAAAAAATGCAGTAAAGTGTTTAAGTGACGTCACATGAGGCGGTCTGGCATATTTTTCAGTTCAAGTTGTATGTTTGCTCAATATCCATTGTAAGCTATACAGGATATTCGGCAATAAACCAGCAGAGTTGAGATTTATATTTGAAGAGCTTTAAAAGTGGGCCCAGGCGTCGTTTATTCTCTTAAAAATATTTATTTATGCAAATAATATCTTTGTACTTAAGTGCTAGGTAACTGCTCCGCTTTTCTAGTATTGTCACAGACAGTTGAGAAAGGTGCAAAATTCGCAATTACATAAAAAGAAAAACAGGATACTGACTAAAGCTTGTTATATGTTTTGATCATCACCTGTGACGGTACATTGGATTTCTGTTTGTAAGGAAGGCATGTGTCAAACACCTTTAGTACACATTTCTTATTAATACTTATTTATACTTACATATTATTATTGTCATAACACTATTAAACCATCGTTGTATAAAGAATAAATCTTTAAATAATTACTAAATTGTCTTTTTTTCCATGACATTGTTTGGTGTAGTTCATGAATCTTTGGCGTGGTTATATATAATATGTATGGCTGTGGAATTGAAGAGTTAAGGCAATAGTATGTTGCAAATGTTTGAAAGCTTCATTGTAGGCACTCCTGAGTGAATGTTAAAATATAAAGTGAAGATACTGTCACGATATATTGCATAAATAGTAAATAACATTAGCAAATCAAGTTGATATCTTCAGTTGATACTGTCAGGATATTGCATAAATAGTAAATAACAAATAACATTAGCAGATCTAGTTGTTATCTTCAGCTGAAACTCATGTATTGATATATTTTTTTTTCAAATAATTATAAGTCAATAATGAAATATTAAAAAATTATGTTTTTGGTGATCAAAATTTATAGTGGTTGAAATTGAAACATTCAGAATAAACTACATGTACTTGTAATTCAACTCTTGTTCATAATTTAAGGCTACATTTCTTCTACATTTAGCCCATATTTTTATCATTTTTACAGGCAGCTGAAGCCCCACTGGAAGACTTTGTTGCCACAATCGATGGCGGGAGCATTGATGGTCAAAGAGCTGACCTCTTGGCATCAACAGGAGACGTCATCAGCATCAAAGCTGAAATGCTCCAGACAGCAACAGAGGACGACATTGAAGCATTTTTCATCTCTCATGTGCCTGTGACTATGAAATTTGTGAAAAGGGGAGCAATTGTAGAGGACTTTTCATTAGTTGTGAAATAATGTATCACATCATTTACAAAAATGTATTTGTTTTATGTACTTAGCCTTTGTATTTTAGTACAATATACATTCGCATGTACAAAAATGTATACACTACTCATATTTTTTTGTTTGGTTTAGAGTTACAAAAAGGTCTATGCTAACAATTAATCATTGCTTTCAATATTATCTTAACTTTTTGGCCATCTTTCTGTTGCTTAATCACTATTCCTATTCAATTCTCTGATGTAATAATCTCTTGCATGTTCATAGAAGTTTTGTTTATCCCTTTTCCTTTGTTTTACTGTATTGTTTCATTATTTCTGAATTGATGTTTAGTTGATTGGCTTACTTTTTTGTAAAAAGGTATGTTTGATTTATATTTTAACTCTTCAACATTTGAGGATTAAGAAATATGTATATACTTTTAAAGGCATGAAGTAATGCTTTTTGAAACATCAGGGTTTTTATTTTACTTCTATCAAAACTGTTACCATCTTTTGACTGTTTTTGGATAGACCATGTGTATCTATATTCATCTATATTCATCTGTATCCTTTTGTGTATTGAAATACCTAACATATCAGCTGGGTGATGACATTTTTAAAAACGATCATTTTTCCACTTGTGCCAATACTGTATGTATGATGTGCCTTTAAATGATCTCACTCATTATTACCATATACCTTTAAAAATTGGTATTCAAAATGTTTCAAAAATCAGCTCTGTTATATTTTAAACTCATTCAAATCAGTCCTCTCAATGTTACCCTTAATGTTCACTTTTTAACTAAACTAACATTTATTAATGATATGATAGTGTGAATAAAACGAATTACATTTCTTCATCTATATACATCATTGTTAAACCTTTTTCTAACAACTCCATTTCTTCTAAGCTCCATTTTCAACATATTAATACTTCCTGCACATTTCTAGGAAGTTATTCAGGATAACATAATAATAGTGTCTGTTCTTGAAAATTAATATTACATTTTTTTTCAGAAATTTGGAAACAAAGTACAATTCTTTTATACCTCATATGTGCTTTGCTGTTAACATTGTATTATGCGATTATGGCCAGTGGTATTCTGATCAATGTACTATTTGTATGCCTTTAATTTTCCATAACTATGTTTGTAGATAAATGTACATAACTTTGAAATGTGCTTGTTATATGTCATGTCCACTGCTAACTTTGGCACCAATTTGTGCAAACTGCTTTTGTAGTGCCAAATTTATGCAATCTCTTCGTCAATAGTGCTGTAAATATTTTTATGCTCTTTCATAATTTCAGTATTAAAATTACATCTGTATTTTACATATATGTTTGTCTACTGCTAATGTTCATCTTGCAGGTGCCTGTGCTTTTTTTGACATAAATCCAAATATATCCTCAGGTTTTTTCATTATTTTGGTATTTGTTCATTTCATTCATGTATTTATTTCTCATAAGTTAATAAATAGTTATACTTGGTGTTATACAATGTACAATATGCACTTCTTACAGCTTAACATAGATCTTCCTATCTGTAAACATTTTACACAAGCTGAAAGTTTACTTAGATTAAACTACATGCAAAACTGTATTACAATTTCTGTGTCTATGGTATATCTCTCTTCAATTTTAAGGCACTTCTTTTATGCAGATCATTTCAAGTGCTGTTCTACTAAAACATAATATATAATAATCTGCCATTACATATTTATTCAATTTCCTTCATGTATGCAACTTTGTTTATATGCCAATATTTGGTTATTTCCATGCATATGTCTTGTAATTTTTGACACTTATGTTATGAAACACTTGGATGTCTTGCTTTTGTACTTTTGATAATTCAGCTCATTATATTCATTTTTATATTTATATAATTTTTCAATATCTAGTCATTATATATTAGTTATATTTCTAATGCCATTTTTATAGATAAATTTAAACATCTTTTTCTTAAGTCATAAAAAAACAAAACAAGTACAAGATAACTCCACAAAGCATCTTCAATATAACATATTCATTACTACATTTCCATGATGTGTTCATATGATGATGATAATATTGCCATAAATGACTTGCTTTATACTCTTTTAGTCTGTATACATTGAATTGTGTTGAGCAGCAGCCTTTTATGCTAATCCTGTTACCTTTTCGTTTTGGTTAGATATATCTTTAATGTTCATTTAGCGGTAAATATTTCTTTAATCAATCTTTTTAAATATACATCCACCTAAAGGTACCATGTGGTCACCTTATTTCAGATTAAAATTGGCATAAATACAATCCATTGCTGATACTTATGACCAATAACTGTTTGTTAATAAACATTTGAAATTACATCTTTAGTTCAGTGTTTCATGCATCAACATTTATCATTTCCAATTATTCGTTATCACCCACTTCCTTACAAGTAATACATACTTGATAAGCATTTTGTGTGCTTCCAAAAATTGTTTGAATCACCTTGCAAACCATGTCAGTCCTTCTGCCAGCACAAGTATTATGTATGCAGTAAGAATTACGTTAGTTTGGAGAGAGAAAAATCCCAAGCAAAGAAAGTGAAGGCTTGAGCACCACAATCCTAATCCACATATGCATTATTACTCCTTAAAGGTTGTGATTTGCATTTTGAGAATAATATTTAAAAAATCTAATGTGTCACTATGTTCAATGAAGTAAAATATACCAAGAAAACACCTGATGCCTATAATGAATTTAACGTATAAATTAAAGAACGCAAATTCCCATTTGATGTTCTATCTTGGCGCGTAGGCCAGGTGAGATTTGTAATAATTATGTGTGCGTGGCACCGTCCTTCAGCACTTTCAGTGCTTTGATTAATATAAATGTTGTTATTTTGATGTTCTCAAGTCGCCAGTATAATCGCTACATTTATATAGTACAAGACACATCCTTTCTTTACCTAATCGTTTGGTTGAATAACTTGTAAGGTGCTGACCTAGTTATAGATGGGTCACACTAAGTAGTAATTAGCGACAAGAAGCGTCCGGAAGCGACAAGAAAATAAAAATGACTAACAAGAAAATAAAAATGACTAACGTATTTTCTTCACAAACTCGCGGCAAGTTTACAATAAATTCTCGGTTTTTACAATAAGTACCATAACTTTTACTTACCCTAATGTAAAAAGCAATCTTGTAAGATATTAATTCCACCAAAAAAATATGGTTAATAATAAAATTATAACAATCCCATGTAAAGAAATTTTCACAGAAAAAATACGTCATCATGACATTTTTTGTGTACACAAGTCTGCTATTTTCTGAAAATTCACCACCACAAATCAATATTAAAGTAGGTCAAATCCAGGTACCTATTGTCTGTGTTGCAATTCTTGTGACAACAATTTAATTTTCAACAAGAATAAACATCAAAAATGTTTGAAGTCGCTGGCTAAGTCTTGAAGTAAATATTTTTGGATGACAGTTGCAGCCACCTTGTGAATTACAAATTGAGATCCAAGATTAATATGACATAATCATTGCAATTATCAATGGGATTAATTATATCAAACAGGAAATAGCAATATGAATTAACACATGATAAAGATCTCCTGGAGTTTTATGACTCTTATGTTTTTACAGTTGACACATGGGGCAATTTAGGGGCCAGTAGGATTAATCTTCTGTCTAGGGCGTGGCTTATGAATTGCAAAACAATTAGCATCAACCAATCAGATTAAATGAACCATAAGAAATGTATATTAATTAATGTCAATATCATTAGCTGTGAGAATACTGAAGTCAATTTTAACATTTAGGACTTTTTGTTTTATTTACATGTTCCAACATATGCCAATTAATGTAACTGTATAAGTAAATCTCCATTTGTGTTTGAACATAAATTTTGCTTGTATGAACTCATTTTATAACAAAATATAAATATTTACTAAAATGGTGACTGTTTGTTCATATATAAATAATTATAATTGCTAATTAATATGTGCTGTTGGAATTATAAACCCAATTTCACCACAATTATTTTTAGAAATACACAAAGTGTATGTGTATCTCAAATTATAATTTTCTGTATCTTCTATAATTTGTAACCCACAATAATAAAATTTACATCATTATACAGAAAATTTAATTCCCTGATACTTTACACTGTTATTTCATGTTTAAGTATACAGGTGTCAATCACCAATTATTTTCCAATAACCTGTATGGAGATAGAGTAGGCTATGTGACCAGTGTCTTATCAGCATACAGTAGGTAAATGGGCTAGAGGTCTATGGAGTAAAGGGTTAAGCTGTAAGAATCTGTGTTAAAGAACCGTTCTTCATCCTGAAGTACTGTATTTTTCTAAATCTTTATTTGACATTTTGGGTTTTAGTCCGATATATGTAGTGTCAGCTGCTGGTTTTCACCAAGCCCGTGAATGTTTGCCACTTGATGCTAGGGGGAGAGGTCAGACTATCTGACCCATTCCCAAAGCCAAATATATGGGTTCAGAAAAAAATACCATTTAATGACGCAAATTTTCCCAATTTATTAAGGGTCTTTTTCCCAAAATGGACAGAAAAAGGCCTAATTTTCAGCACAAAATACAGCCATTTGATTGAAATTAGGCAAACATTACACAGTCAAACAGACTTGAACTTTCTGTCTATGTGATATATTCATATTTAATTGCCATGGGCGGATCCAGTATTTGGTCTTAGTGGGGGGGGGGGGGGGTGTAACTTTTGGGTCATCTTTTGCTTAAGCCTTATAAAACGGTAATGACTGTGTGTTTTAATTCTTTGTTTTTAAGATATCGAACATTAAAACCAATTCAGAAGGACTTAATTGAATACAACGCATTAGCAGCAGTGGAGCCATCTCTTTATATTTTCGTATTTATACTCGGACATACATGTAACTTTTCTAAGCTTGGGAATTTTGGGGGGATGTGCGCCAGGTGCCAGGGCCTGGATCCGCTAGTGATTGCAATCATAAAAATGTTATCGCAGTACTTATAACTTTTGTTTAGTGTAGTTCTTATTAGTTCTATTCTTATATGTAGCTTCCAAGTGCTTAATTGTCATTCTTTTTGCAGCCATGATTGACAGACCATGTACTTCAGTCCAGATGAAATATGATCTACATTATATGAGATCCCAGAATTGCACATTGTAAGTGCTTGGAATGGTGTAATGGAACTACTGCTACTGTTTGAAACTACTATTCGTAGTAGAAACAGCCATGTTGGCAGCAATTGGAGTATTTCAGGATGACAATCAGGGTAAGTTTTGAACATAAATGTTAACGAATATGATTAGAATAAATTCAATAATGCATAAGGCCAATAATAAAATATTGTTTGTTTCCCCTCCCACGACCGACCGTTGAAAATTACCCCTACCGTAAATATTTTATTGAGGTTAGCCAAAAAAATATTTTTTTCGCTAAAATTGCCGGGTACAAATATTCCAGCGCTACAATAGCTATTGGGTAAGAAAAACTGGAATCGCTGGTACCAGTCAGTTGAGTAGTCACATCATCAATAAATCTATGAAGCAAGGATAAATAGATTTTAGCTACATATTTTTACTAACCCTAATGAAAATAAATCTATTAAGATGTTAAATCTATACAGAACACATTTTAAGCTTGTGCAAACAAATTATGAAAAAAAATATCTGCCCTACCTACCCTACCCTGGTGGGCTAGGGTCGCGGGAGGGGAAACAAACATATTTTTAATGTAGGCCTACTTCATTTGGTTTTCGCCATGCTTAAAGCGCTTAGCTACGGAGCCTATGTTTTCCATTTACAATTTTGTAAGAAACTGAGAAATGTGATAAAAATCATGGTAATAAAGTATACTAAGTATATTAATTAAGGTACATTTAAAACGCAAAATTTAAGATTTCTCAAATGTCATGAACTTCTAGCGATGCAAGATTTGAACTTAAACATGAAATTGTTTAAAGATATATCCAGCTCATCTGAACATAAAATGTTTGAATTGGCTTTATCCAGTATAGTTGTTACATTGGCTAAAACATCTTTAATAAGAACCATTGCAATGTAAAACCGATTGAAAAAATCTTTTTTTTGCCATATTACTTGCAGTTAAAACCTGTAAAAAATGGCCTGATTGTTAAAAAAACTGGACTTTTGTATTTAATTTTATGATGTTCAAACATCTTTCTTCAACAAATTAATATATTATGAGTTCATTCTTTATAAATGCATGTTTAGTGATGTTTTAACCATAGGAAATCTATTTTTATGCCCCCACTCTGAATGGGGGGGGGGGGGGGCGTATAGATCTGTCCATCCTTCCTTCCGTCCGTCACAAACTCTTGTGTCACTCGTATCTCCAAATCTCCAAAAGTATAATATGAGCCAGAGTCATTAAACTTTACAGGAATGTTCACCAGCACGTGAAGTTGTGCACCTGGGGTTTCATGTTTGGCTGTACCCAGTAAGTGCAAAGTTATGGCCCTTAACTTAGTTAAAATATAACCTACTGAGTATGCAATCTTGTGTCACTCATATCTCCAAAAGTATATGAGCCAGTCATTACACTTTGCAGGAATGTTCACCAGCATGTGTAGTTGTGCACCTGGGGTTTCTTATTTGGCTGTACCAAGTAAGTGCAAAGTAATGGCCCTTGACTTAGTGAAAATATAACCTATTGTGTGGCAAATATTTCCAAAAGTATATGAGCCAGTGTTATAAGACTATAATATTGCACCTGGTGATTCATAATTCAGTGAGCCCAGTAAGTGCAAAGTTATGGCCCTTGATTTAGTGAAAATATAGCATACAGAGCTTGCAATTTTGTGTTGCGTATATCTCCAACAGTATCTCAGCTATACTCACCAAACTGTACAGGAATGCTCACCAACCTGTATAGTTGTGCACCTGGGGTTTCGTGTTGGGCTGTGTCCAGTAAGTGCAAAGTTATGGCCCTTTACTTATCACCATAATCAGTACAGTTGTTCACTTGGTAATTTGGATACCCATTCATAAACTATGAGCAGAATAATAGCATTTGCTTTTGTGACAAAGGCTGCAAGTGGGGGCATCTGTGTCCTAATGGACACATTTCTAGTTATGTTTGGTTAATTAAACAAATGAACAAAAAATTAGCATATTATAACTTAAATCTTTACACAATGGTGAACGCTAACTTGGTTTTCAATCAACAGATATTTTCATATCAAAAGTGATTTTTTAAACGGGCTAAAATGACCTTTTGAAGACATATCACATGTACCCATGTACATAATGTGTGTTTTTACATGTACTGAGTGTAATTATGCATGTATTTGTGAAAATTACTTTAAACTTTTGTTGTTTCCTTTTTATTTAGTGACGCTGACGACAAAGATTATTCGATGCTGAGAAGAGTTCCATTGGAGTGTTGACCATCTTTGTATAATGTGGTGTCAAGAAGGCAAGGGCAGTTTGATCAGAAGTCACAGTGAAAACATCCTGGTGTTACTTATGTAAACATGTTGTTAAAAATATATATTTTCCATTCTGCCAGGTGGAGTTTTTAAAACTGAAACAACAGTGTGGACACATTTTTGGCAATTGTGATTGAATTATTGATGTCTTGTTTTTTGCCAGACAATATTTTGTTCATGAATATAATTCTGGCAAACCCTTGAGATTGTCTATTAGTATGTGTCACTGCTACCTGACAGTTGAACATTTTGGTATGTGTTGTAAATCATAAACGTATGGCAGAAATCTTTAAATATTTCTAGTTATAATTACACTTGAATAACTATAACAGGATGTTAAGCTTTTCTGTTTCTAAGACGCATTTTTAGGTGAGCTATTGGGATCGCCCTATGTCCGTTGCATCTTCTGTCGTCAACAATTTAGACTGTTAACACTCTAGAGGTAACATCTCTACCTGATCTGCACGTAACTTGGTCAGCATGTTTGTCGCAATGACATCTAGGCGAAGTTCGAAACTGGGTCATCTGGGGTCAAAAACTAGGTCACTAGTTCAAATTATAGTAAAACCTTGTTAACACTCCAGATGTCACATTTTTTACTTGATCTATATGAGATATGGTCAGAATGTTTGCCTCAATGAAATTTAGATCAAGTTTGAAACTGGGTTATGTGGGGTCAAAAGACCTTCCAGTGGTCACATTTTTTATTTTATCTACATGAGATTGGTCAAAATATTTGCCTTAATAAGATCTAGCTCAATATTGAAACTGTGTCATCTGAGGTCAAAAACTAGGTCACAGGATCAAATGATTGAAAATCCTTGTGGATTCTCGGAGGCTGCATTTGCCACATGGCACTTGATCGGAATATTTGTCTTAAAAATGTAAGTCCAGTGTGGTACTGGGTCCTGTTGAGTCAAAAGGTAGATCACAATGTCAAATCATTGAAAATCCTCTTGGACTCTCTTGAAGCCAACATGGCAATGAACTCAACTGAGAGATATAGGGCCACTATGGATTGGTCCTCTTGTTTTTATATTGCATTTATTGAAATGAATACAATTTATAATAATTATGTAACTACCATTGTTGTAAGGAGAATTTTAAAGATATTAAAAACATTGAACAACATGATTTTAAACATTTAACCAAAAAACCTAGAACAACAAGATTTTCAAGATGTAACCAAACTTCCTTGACATCATATTTTTGGTCATGTACTGATATTACAATGTAGATCTATGCAGTTTTCTGCAAATTGCTGTTCAGTCTGGTTGACTAAACATAGTACATTTTCTCATAAAATTGTGTATGAAAGCATGGATGTAATGATCTGTTAAAAGTATGGAACTTTTGTAATTTATGTCATAAATGTATTATTTGTGCAATAAGCATTGTCAAGTTAACATCTATTTATTAACATGGATAAAAATACAGTAGTATAGATGAAGTTGACTGTTCTAGAAATGACCAGTGTATTGACAAATATATTTTGTTGCAACATTTTAAATCGAAGTCCTATTTTTTCTTCTTAAACATAAAATAATGAAGTATTGTAATTACAAATGCAATGAAATGTAGCTCTGGTTTTATCAAGAATATGAATTATTTTGTCAGTTCCCAATATTTATCCAAAGTTTTCAAAGAATAATACCTCTAGTCCACATAAATTGAAATTTAGTACATTTGTCACTTAAAATTTCATACTATGAAATTGATGATGATAATACGAAACATAAAGTTTTGCAGGTTTTGCGTGGTAAAACTTCCTAAATTTTAGCTTGGCCAGAGAGCTTATGTCATGGCGAATTGTCTATTGTGTGTGCGTGTGTCTGTATAACGGAATGTGTTAGAAAACGTTTTAAATTAAAATAAAGTTATATTTAACTGATCTGGTCATTATTATTTGTTATTAGCCGTGAGCTTTTTTATTGGTCTATGCATAACTGCAGTTTTGAAAGAAAAGTGGATCGATGTTGCTTAGCATGTTTATACAACACATGAATTGTAGAGTTACGCTTTTAACTCTTGATCACTGCTTTCTAGACTGCATTACTAAATAGACAGAAGTTGAATTAAATATGTTTTACAAAATAATGGTGTTACATGTAGTAGTACATGTACTTGATGCCTTGTATTTAAACTCCCTGAAACAATGTTTATCAAGGTGAAGACTAGAATCACCCTGTCATTGGTTTGTCTGCCCAATATATAACATATGTAGTTTGTGTGGATAACAACTTCATCAGTTTCAAGGACTTGCAATGAAATATGGTAATACAAGTACCATGATACGCGCTTTGTGGATGTGCACAACATAAATATCAGGGCATCCATCAAAATGTTTTAGTATTTTGTCCCTTTGAACTTGCGTCTCCCTTTAGAACATAATTATGTAATAACATTTTGGTTTATGTTTAAAATAACAAATCAAATTAAAAAAATCTTTGAAATGTATTAGATGGCAAGAAAAGAGAGGGGATGCACCGCTTCTAATGCTCGGTAGTGTATGAGTACATATGAAGTATGAAATTATAACAAAAATTATCTGATATATAAGGTATTGGGAGTATATATGTAGCCCGGGAATAGCAACAGTAAGTTTTACCAAAACTAGTCAAGCCACATATTCAGAGATGATCAAGCCGACAGTCTTCCAACGCTTTCAGCGCTTTGATTTTTGTTAATGTTAATGTTTTTGTTATATTTTGTTATCAAATTTTAATGTATATAAGTTGTTTTGTTTTTTATAATTTCTGTTTGTTTCTTTTTCATTTATAATAAAGCATACACATTTCCAACGGATTGTTATCTTTTTAGAATATATTCTGAATGAATATAAGACTGAAACTCAGACATAAACTTGAAAATCCAAATGTTCTTGTTACTCGCTCTACACTTTTGCTACGTTCTAAAATTTCAAAGCATAACTCTGAGATTCAGTCTTAAAATGTTTCGATAATTACACACACACACTTATAAAAGAAGAAATTAACACCTCGAATGAAGAACAATGGATAAATCAACCAAACATAAATCCAATCGGGTCAGACAACGGCAATTACATGTGTTATATTTATTCATTAAAACATTGCTACACAAAATAATAATTATAATTTATTTTGAGTAAATAATATTTTACACTACACCCGATAACAATACAGAGGGGTCGAATTGACTTAGCAAAATTAGGGGTCGAGTTGACTTAGGGGTCGAGTTGACGTGGGTCGAATTGACTTAGGGGCCGATTTGGTAGGGGGTCTAATTGTTCAGGGGTCGAGTTGTCCCGCAGCCTTTCATAATATACTCATGATATTACAATCAAATTGTACATAGTTTGTACATTAGCTTTTTGGTGATATATACATGAATAGAGGAGTCATTGAAAAAAATATATATTTACAAATTATTGCCTACAGAATTGAGAAAAAAAGCTTAAAAGCTTATACTGTATCTTTGCTTCTAGAGGTCCATGTTGTATAAATGACTAACTATTCCACATGTGTCATAGCCACTTACGTCTTCAGTTTATTGACTATCCATGTTAAACCTGTTATGCTGTCAAAAAAATAATCATATAACACGCATGAAATAAATATTTCTTTGTTCCAGATGTCCGCCATCAATGACCTCTTTGACAAAAGGTGTTTACAGCAAGCCACTGAGGGTAGTGGTCGTTGCGTCCGACGAGGCCAGCAAGTAACGGGGCCAGGACGGTAGCGACCGCAAATGCATGAGTGCTGCCATTAGCGATGGAACAACATGCATTTTATGCAAGATATATGATGAAAACAAGTTCTGCAAGTTCACGTCGGGAACGTCATTAGTCACAAGACAGATGACTCCCGTCACATTGTGGTGACGAAGAACACCAAGGTGTTTGTCACTACAAAGATGGTCATCCCAGACGACCATCTAACCCAAGGCCAGGCAATTATACATCCTCCGCCAGCTGATGTGGTACCACTTCAAGCCGCCCTGAAGTCTCCAGCAAAGAAGCGGGTTTCCATATGTGGACGTCTTGTGCAGGTACTTGATACAAACTCATCTGTTTTGTTCTGAGTAGTGCTTGTCATTAATATACTATAGAAAATATTGTGATCATATTCCTCTTCTCATTTTTGTACTTGGAGGATTTGTAACTAATTTCTTTTAATCAATTAACAAGTGTATGCAATTCGGTATTATTCCACAGTAGCAATGTAATCAATAAATGTTATGTGCATACCAACTATGTTACTATTTAATATTTATTAAATTGAGAACTAATGTTAACAATATACTGCATTTTTTTCAAAGATATAAAACGCAATAGACACATCACTTGATAACGTTTCTTCCTTTACTTAAAGGTTGTAAATCGCATTCTGAAAATAGTTCAAAAATCGAATACTAATTGCTAATTTGTAAAATTACGATACTTATAATCCTTATAGCGATTCACACCTTTTAAAACCAATAGTATTAGTCTTATTATGTATCTTGTTCATGTACATGGCCTACTTCCATAATTCTTAGGACCAAAACTTTAAACACTTTAACATTAACTGCGCATATATCTATAAGTTATGTATTTCAGAGACATTGTTCATATATAAATAATTATAATTGCTAATTAATATGTGCTGTTGGAATTATAAACCCAATTTCACCACAATTATTTTTAGAAATACACAAAGTGTATGTGTATCTCAAATTATAATTTTCTGTATCTTCTATAATTTGTAACCCACAATAATAAAATTTACATCATTATACAGAAAATTTAATTCCCTGATACTTTACACTGTTATTTCATGTTTAAGTATACAGGTGTCAATCACCAATTATTTTCCAATAACCTGTATGGAGATAGAGTAGGCTATGTGACCAGTGTCTTATCAGCATACAGTAGGTAAATGGGCTAGAGGTCTATGGAGTAAAGGGTTAAGCTGTAAGAATCTGTGTTAAAGAACCGTTCTTCATCCTGAAGTACTGTATTTTTCTAAATCTTTATTTGACATTTTGGGTTTTAGTCCGATATATGTAGTGTCAGCTGCTGGTTTTCACCAAGCCCGTGAATGTTTGCCACTTGATGCTAGGGGGAGAGGTCAGACTATCTGACCCATTCCCAAAGCCAAATATATGGGTTCAGAAAAAAATACCATTTAATGACGCAAATTTTCCCAATTTATTAAGGGTCTTTTTCCCAAAATGGACAGAAAAAGGCCTAATTTTCAGCACAAAATACAGCCATTTGATTGAAATTAGGCAAACATTACACAGTCAAACAGACTTGAACTTTCTGTCTATGTGATATATTCATATTTAATTGCCATGGGCGGATCCAGTATTTGGTCTTAGTGGGGGGGGGGGGGGTGTAACTTTTGGGTCATCTTTTGCTTAAGCCTTATAAAACGGTAATGACTGTGTGTTTTAATTCTTTGTTTTTAAGATATCGAACATTAAAACCAATTCAGAAGGACTTAATTGAATACAACGCATTAGCAGCAGTGGAGCCATCTCTTTATATTTTCGTATTTATACTCGGACATACATGTAACTTTTCTAAGCTTGGGAATTTTGGGGGGATGTGCGCCAGGTGCCAGGGCCTGGATCCGCTAGTGATTGCAATCATAAAAATGTTATCGCAGTACTTATAACTTTTGTTTAGTGTAGTTCTTATTAGTTCTATTCTTATATGTAGCTTCCAAGTGCTTAATTGTCATTCTTTTTGCAGCCATGATTGACAGACCATGTACTTCAGTCCAGATGAAATATGATCTACATTATATGAGATCCCAGAATTGCACATTGTAAGTGCTTGGAATGGTGTAATGGAACTACTGCTACTGTTTGAAACTACTATTCGTAGTAGAAACAGCCATGTTGGCAGCAATTGGAGTATTTCAGGATGACAATCAGGGTAAGTTTTGAACATAAATGTTAACGAATATGATTAGAATAAATTCAATAATGCATAAGGCCAATAATAAAATATTGTTTGTTTCCCCTCCCACGACCGACCGTTGAAAATTACCCCTACCGTAAATATTTTATTGAGGTTAGCCAAAAAAATATTTTTTTCGCTAAAATTGCCGGGTACAAATATTCCAGCGCTACAATAGCTATTGGGTAAGAAAAACTGGAATCGCTGGTACCAGTCAGTTGAGTAGTCACATCATCAATAAATCTATGAAGCAAGGATAAATAGATTTTAGCTACATATTTTTACTAACCCTAATGAAAATAAATCTATTAAGATGTTAAATCTATACAGAACACATTTTAAGCTTGTGCAAACAAATTATGAAAAAAAATATCTGCCCTACCTACCCTACCCTGGTGGGCTAGGGTCGCGGGAGGGGAAACAAACATATTTTTAATGTAGGCCTACTTCATTTGGTTTTCGCCATGCTTAAAGCGCTTAGCTACGGAGCCTATGTTTTCCATTTACAATTTTGTAAGAAACTGAGAAATGTGATAAAAATCATGGTAATAAAGTATACTAAGTATATTAATTAAGGTACATTTAAAACGCAAAATTTAAGATTTCTCAAATGTCATGAACTTCTAGCGATGCAAGATTTGAACTTAAACATGAAATTGTTTAAAGATATATCCAGCTCATCTGAACATAAAATGTTTGAATTGGCTTTATCCAGTATAGTTGTTACATTGGCTAAAACATCTTTAATAAGAACCATTGCAATGTAAAACCGATTGAAAAAATCTTTTTTTTGCCATATTACTTGCAGTTAAAACCTGTAAAAAATGGCCTGATTGTTAAAAAAACTGGACTTTTGTATTTAATTTTATGATGTTCAAACATCTTTCTTCAACAAATTAATATATTATGAGTTCATTCTTTATAAATGCATGTTTAGTGATGTTTTAACCATAGGAAATCTATTTTTATGCCCCCACTCTGAATGGGGGGGGGGGCGTATAGATCTGTCCATCCTTCCTTCCGTCCGTCACAAACTCTTGTGTCACTCGTATCTCCAAATCTCCAAAAGTATAATATGAGCCAGAGTCATTAAACTTTACAGGAATGTTCACCAGCACGTGAAGTTGTGCACCTGGGGTTTCATGTTTGGCTGTACCCAGTAAGTGCAAAGTTATGGCCCTTAACTTTTGTGTGGATAACAACTTCATCAGTTTCAAGGACTTGCAATGAAATATGGTAATACAAGTACCATGATACGCGCTTTGTGGATGTGCACAACATAAATATCAGGGCATCCATCAAAATGTTTTAGTATTTTGTCCCTTTGAACTTGCGTCTCCCTTTAGAACATAATTATGTAATAACATTTTGGTTTATGTTTAAAATAACAAATCAAATTAAAAAAATCTTTGAAATGTATTAGATGGCAAGAAAAGAGAGGGGATGCACCGCTTCTAATGCTCGGTAGTGTATGAGTACATATGAAGTATGAAATTATAACAAAAATTATCTGATATATAAGGTATTGGGAGTATATATGTAGCCCGGGAATAGCAACAGTAAGTTTTACCAAAACTAGTCAAGCCACATATTCAGAGATGATCAAGCCGACAGTCTTCCAACGCTTTCAGCGCTTTGATTTTTGTTAATGTTAATGTTTTTGTTATATTTTGTTATCAAATTTTAATGTATATAAGTTGTTTTGTTTTTTATAATTTCTGTTTGTTTCTTTTTCATTTATAATAAAGCATACACATTTCCAACGGATTGTTATCTTTTTAGAATATATTCTGAATGAATATAAGACTGAAACTCAGACATAAACTTGAAAATCCAAATGTTCTTGTTACTCGCTCTACACTTTTGCTACGTTCTAAAATTTCAAAGCATAACTCTGAGATTCAGTCTTAAAATGTTTCGATAATTACACACACACACTTATAAAAGAAGAAATTAACACCTCGAATGAAGAACAATGGATAAATCAACCAAACATAAATCCAATCGGGTCAGACAACGGCAATTACATGTGTTATATTTATTCATTAAAACATTGCTACACAAAATAATAATTATAATTTATTTTGAGTAAATAATATTTTACACTACACCCGATAACAATACAGAGGGGTCGAATTGACTTAGCAAAATTAGGGGTCGAGTTGACTTAGGGGTCGAGTTGACGTGGGTCGAATTGACTTAGGGGCCGATTTGGTAGGGGGTCTAATTGTTCAGGGGTCGAGTTGTCCCGCAGCCTTTCATAATATACTCATGATATTACAATCAAATTGTACATAGTTTGTACATTAGCTTTTTGGTGATATATACATGAATAGAGGAGTCATTGAAAAAAATATATATTTACAAATTATTGCCTACAGAATTGAGAAAAAAAGCTTAAAAGCTTATACTGTATCTTTGCTTCTAGAGGTCCATGTTGTATAAATGACTAACTATTCCACATGTGTCATAGCCACTTACGTCTTCAGTTTATTGACTATCCATGTTAAACCTGTTATGCTGTCAAAAAAATAATCATATAACACGCATGAAATAAATATTTCTTTGTTCCAGATGTCCGCCATCAATGACCTCTTTGACAAAAGGTGTTTACAGCAAGCCACTGAGGGTAGTGGTCGTTGCGTCCGACGAGGCCAGCAAGTAACGGGGCCAGGACGGTAGCGACCGCAAATGCATGAGTGCTGCCATTAGCGATGGAACAACATGCATTTTATGCAAGATATATGATGAAAACAAGTTCTGCAAGTTCACGTCGGGAACGTCATTAGTCACAAGACAGATGACTCCCGTCACATTGTGGTGACGAAGAACACCAAGGTGTTTGTCACTACAAAGATGGTCATCCCAGACGACCATCTAACCCAAGGCCAGGCAATTATACATCCTCCGCCAGCTGATGTGGTACCACTTCAAGCCGCCCTGAAGTCTCCAGCAAAGAAGCGGGTTTCCATATGTGGACGTCTTGTGCAGGTACTTGATACAAACTCATCTGTTTTGTTCTGAGTAGTGCTTGTCATTAATATACTATAGAAAATATTGTGATCATATTCCTCTTCTCATTTTTGTACTTGGAGGATTTGTAACTAATTTCTTTTAATCAATTAACAAGTGTATGCAATTCGGTATTATTCCACAGTAGCAATGTAATCAATAAATGTTATGTGCATACCAACTATGTTACTATTTAATATTTATTAAATTGAGAACTAATGTTAACAATATACTGCATTTTTTTCAAAGATATAAAACGCAATAGACACATCACTTGATAACGTTTCTTCCTTTACTTAAAGGTTGTAAATCGCATTCTGAAAATAGTTCAAAAATCGAATACTAATTGCTAATTTGTAAAATTACGATACTTATAATCCTTATAGCGATTCACACCTTTTAAAACCAATAGTATTAGTCTTATTATGTATCTTGTTCATGTACATGGCCTACTTCCATAATTCTTAGGACCAAAACTTTAAACACTTTAACATTAACTGCGCATATATCTATAAGTTATGTATTTCAGAGACATTGTTCATATATAAATAATTATAATTGCTAATTAATATGTGCTGTTGGAATTATAAACCCAATTTCACCACAATTATTTTTAGAAATACACAAAGTGTATGTGTATCTCAAATTATAATTTTCTGTATCTTCTATAATTTGTAACCCACAATAATAAAATTTACATCATTATACAGAAAATTTAATTCCCTGATACTTTACACTGTTATTTCATGTTTAAGTATACAGGTGTCAATCACCAATTATTTTCCAATAACCTGTATGGAGATAGAGTAGGCTATGTGACCAGTGTCTTATCAGCATACAGTAGGTAAATGGGCTAGAGGTCTATGGAGTAAAGGGTTAAGCTGTAAGAATCTGTGTTAAAGAACCGTTCTTCATCCTGAAGTACTGTATTTTTCTAAATCTTTATTTGACATTTTGGGTTTTAGTCCGATATATGTAGTGTCAGCTGCTGGTTTTCACCAAGCCCGTGAATGTTTGCCACTTGATGCTAGGGGGAGAGGTCAGACTATCTGACCCATTCCCAAAGCCAAATATATGGGTTCAGAAAAAAATACCATTTAATGACGCAAATTTTCCCAATTTATTAAGGGTCTTTTTCCCAAAATGGACAGAAAAAGGCCTAATTTTCAGCACAAAATACAGCCATTTGATTGAAATTAGGCAAACATTACACAGTCAAACAGACTTGAACTTTCTGTCTATGTGATATATTCATATTTAATTGCCATGGGCGGATCCAGTATTTGGTCTTAGTGGGGGGGGGGGGGGGGGTGTAACTTTTGGGTCATCTTTTGCTTAAGCCTTATAAAACGGTAATGACTGTGTGTTTTAATTCTTTGTTTTTAAGATATCGAACATTAAAACCAATTCAGAAGGACTTAATTGAATACAACGCATTAGCAGCAGTGGAGCCATCTCTTTATATTTTCGTATTTATACTCGGACATACATGTAACTTTTCTAAGCTTGGGAATTTTGGGGGGATGTGCGCCAGGTGCCAGGGCCTGGATCCGCTAGTGATTGCAATCATAAAAATGTTATCGCAGTACTTATAACTTTTGTTTAGTGTAGTTCTTATTAGTTCTATTCTTATATGTAGCTTCCAAGTGCTTAATTGTCATTCTTTTTGCAGCCATGATTGACAGACCATGTACTTCAGTCCAGATGAAATATGATCTACATTATATGAGATCCCAGAATTGCACATTGTAAGTGCTTGGAATGGTGTAATGGAACTACTGCTACTGTTTGAAACTACTATTCGTAGTAGAAACAGCCATGTTGGCAGCAATTGGAGTATTTCAGGATGACAATCAGGGTAAGTTTTGAACATAAATGTTAACGAATATGATTAGAATAAATTCAATAATGCATAAGGCCAATAATAAAATATTGTTTGTTTCCCCTCCCACGACCGACCGTTGAAAATTACCCCTACCGTAAATATTTTATTGAGGTTAGCCAAAAAAATATTTTTTTCGCTAAAATTGCCGGGTACAAATATTCCAGCGCTACAATAGCTATTGGGTAAGAAAAACTGGAATCGCTGGTACCAGTCAGTTGAGTAGTCACATCATCAATAAATCTATGAAGCAAGGATAAATAGATTTTAGCTACATATTTTTACTAACCCTAATGAAAATAAATCTATTAAGATGTTAAATCTATACAGAACACATTTTAAGCTTGTGCAAACAAATTATGAAAAAAAATATCTGCCCTACCTACCCTACCCTGGTGGGCTAGGGTCGCGGGAGGGGAAACAAACATATTTTTAATGTAGGCCTACTTCATTTGGTTTTCGCCATGCTTAAAGCGCTTAGCTACGGAGCCTATGTTTTCCATTTACAATTTTGTAAGAAACTGAGAAATGTGATAAAAATCATGGTAATAAAGTATACTAAGTATATTAATTAAGGTACATTTAAAACGCAAAATTTAAGATTTCTCAAATGTCATGAACTTCTAGCGATGCAAGATTTGAACTTAAACATGAAATTGTTTAAAGATATATCCAGCTCATCTGAACATAAAATGTTTGAATTGGCTTTATCCAGTATAGTTGTTACATTGGCTAAAACATCTTTAATAAGAACCATTGCAATGTAAAACCGATTGAAAAAATCTTTTTTTTGCCATATTACTTGCAGTTAAAACCTGTAAAAAATTGCCTGATTGTTAAAAAAACTGGACTTTTGTATTTAATTTTATGATGTTCAAACATCTTTCTTCAACAAATTAATATATTATGAGTTCATTCTTTATAAATGCATGTTTAGTGATGTTTTAACCATAGGAAATCTATTTTTATGCCCCCACTCTGAATGGGGGGGGGGCGTATAGATCTGTCCATCCTTCCTTCCGTCCGTCACAAACTCTTGTGTCACTCGTATCTCCAAATCTCCAAAAGTATAATATGAGCCAGAGTCATTAAACTTTACAGGAATGTTCACCAGCACGTGAAGTTGTGCACCTGGGGTTTCATGTTTGGCTGTACCCAGTAAGTGCAAAGTTATGGCCCTTAACTTAGTTAAAATATAACCTACTGAGTATGCAATCTTGTGTCACTCATATCTCCAAAAGTATATGAGCCAGTCATTACACTTTGCAGGAATGTTCACCAGCATGTGTAGTTGTGCACCTGGGGTTTCTTATTTGGCTGTACCAAGTAAGTGCAAAGTAATGGCCCTTGACTTAGTGAAAATATAACCTATTGTGTGGCAAATATTTCCAAAAGTATATGAGCCAGTGTTATAAGACTATAATATTGCACCTGGTGATTCATAATTCAGTGAGCCCAGTAAGTGCAAAGTTATGGCCCTTGATTTAGTGAAAATATAGCATACAGAGCTTGCAATTTTGTGTTGCGTATATCTCCAACAGTATCTCAGCTATACTCACCAAACTGTACAGGAATGCTCACCAACCTGTATAGTTGTGCACCTGGGGTTTCGTGTTGGGCTGTGTCCAGTAAGTGCAAAGTTATGGCCCTTTACTTATCACCATAATCAGTACAGTTGTTCACTTGGTAATTTGGATACCCATTCATAAACTATGAGCAGAATAATAGCATTTGCTTTTGTGACAAAGGCTGCAAGTGGGGGCATCTGTGTCCTAATGGACACATTTCTAGTTATGTTTGGTTAATTAAACAAATGAACAAAAAATTAGCATATTATAACTTAAATCTTTACACAATGGTGAACGCTAACTTGGTTTTCAATCAACAGATATTTTCATATCAAAAGTGATTTTTTAAACGGGCTAAAATGACCTTTTGAAGACATATCACATGTACCCATGTACATAATGTGTGTTTTTACATGTACTGAGTGTAATTATGCATGTATTTGTGAAAATTACTTTAAACTTTTGTTGTTTCCTTTTTATTTAGTGACGCTGACGACAAAGATTATTCGATGCTGAGAAGAGTTCCATTGGAGTGTTGACCATCTTTGTATAATGTGGTGTCAAGAAGGCAAGGGCAGTTTGATCAGAAGTCACAGTGAAAACATCCTGGTGTTACTTATGTAAACATGTTGTTAAAAATATATATTTTCCATTCTGCCAGGTGGAGTTTTTAAAACTGAAACAACAGTGTGGACACATTTTTGGCAATTGTGATTGAATTATTGATGTCTTGTTTTTTGCCAGACAATATTTTGTTCATGAATATAATTCTGGCAAACCCTTGAGATTGTCTATTAGTATGTGTCACTGCTACCTGACAGTTGAACATTTTGGTATGTGTTGTAAATCATAAACGTATGGCAGAAATCTTTAAATATTTCTAGTTATAATTACACTTGAATAACTATAACAGGATGTTAAGCTTTTCTGTTTCTAAGACGCATTTTTAGGTGAGCTATTGGGATCGCCCTATGTCCGTTGCATCTTCTGTCGTCAACAATTTAGACTGTTAACACTCTAGAGGTAACATCTCTACCTGATCTGCACGTAACTTGGTCAGCATGTTTGTCGCAATGACATCTAGGCGAAGTTCGAAACTGGGTCATCTGGGGTCAAAAACTAGGTCACTAGTTCAAATTATAGTAAAACCTTGTTAACACTCCAGATGTCACATTTTTTACTTGATCTATATGAGATATGGTCAGAATGTTTGCCTCAATGAAATTTAGATCAAGTTTGAAACTGGGTTATGTGGGGTCAAAAGACCTTCCAGTGGTCACATTTTTTATTTTATCTACATGAGATTGGTCAAAATATTTGCCTTAATAAGATCTAGCTCAATATTGAAACTGTGTCATCTGAGGTCAAAAACTAGGTCACAGGATCAAATGATTGAAAATCCTTGTGGATTCTCGGAGGCTGCATTTGCCACATGGCACTTGATCGGAATATTTGTCTTAAAAATGTAAGTCCAGTGTGGTACTGGGTCCTGTTGAGTCAAAAGGTAGATCACAATGTCAAATCATTGAAAATCCTCTTGGACTCTCTTGAAGCCAACATGGCAATGAACTCAACTGAGAGATATAGGGCCACTATGGATTGGTCCTCTTGTTTTTATATTGCATTTATTGAAATGAATACAATTTATAATAATTATGTAACTACCATTGTTGTAAGGAGAATTTTAAAGATATTAAAAACATTGAACAACATGATTTTAAACATTTAACCAAAAAACCTAGAACAACAAGATTTTCAAGATGTAACCAAACTTCCTTGACATCATATTTTTGGTCATGTACTGATATTACAATGTAGATCTATGCAGTTTTCTGCAAATTGCTGTTCAGTCTGGTTGACTAAACATAGTACATTTTCTCATAAAATTGTGTATGAAAGCATGGATGTAATGATCTGTTAAAAGTATGGAACTTTTGTAATTTATGTCATAAATGTATTATTTGTGCAATAAGCATTGTCAAGTTAACATCTATTTATTAACATGGATAAAAATACAGTAGTATAGATGAAGTTGACTGTTCTAGAAATGACCAGTGTATTGACAAATATATTTTGTTGCAACATTTTAAATCGAAGTCCTATTTTTTCTTCTTAAACATAAAATAATGAAGTATTGTAATTACAAATGCAATGAAATGTAGCTCTGGTTTTATCAAGAATATGAATTATTTTGTCAGTTCCCAATATTTATCCAAAGTTTTCAAAGAATAATACCTCTAGTCCACATAAATTGAAATTTAGTACATTTGTCACTTAAAATTTCATACTATGAAATTGATGATGATAATACGAAACATAAAGTTTTGCAGGTTTTGCGTGGTAAAACTTCCTAAATTTTAGCTTGGCCAGAGAGCTTATGTCATGGCGAATTGTCTATTGTGTGTGCGTGTGTCTGTATAACGGAATGTGTTAGAAAACGTTTTAAATTAAAATAAAGTTATATTTAACTGATCTGGTCATTATTATTTGTTATTAGCCGTGAGCTTTTTTATTGGTCTATGCATAACTGCAGTTTTGAAAGAAAAGTGGATCGATGTTGCTTAGCATGTTTATACAACACATGAATTGTAGAGTTACGCTTTTAACTCTTGATCACTGCTTTCTAGACTGCATTACTAAATAGACAGAAGTTGAATTAAATATGTTTTACAAAATAATGGTGTTACATGTAGTAGTACATGTACTTGATGCCTTGTATTTAAACTCCCTGAAACAATGTTTATCAAGGTGAAGACTAGAATCACCCTGTCATTGGTTTGTCTGCCCAATATATAACATATGTAGTTTGTGTGGATAACAACTTCATCAGTTTCAAGGACTTGCAATGAAATATGGTAATACAAGTACCATGATACGCGCTTTGTGGATGTGCACAACATAAATATCAGGGCATCCATCAAAATGTTTTAGTATTTTGTCCCTTTGAACTTGCGTCTCCCTTTAGAACATAATTATGTAATAACATTTTGGTTTATGTTTAAAATAACAAATCAAATTAAAAAAATCTTTGAAATGTATTAGATGGCAAGAAAAGAGAGGGGATGCACCGCTTCTAATGCTCGGTAGTGTATGAGTACATATGAAGTATGAAATTATAACAAAAATTATCTGATATATAAGGTATTGGGAGTATATATGTAGCCCGGGAATAGCAACAGTAAGTTTTACCAAAACTAGTCAAGCCACATATTCAGAGATGATCAAGCCGACAGTCTTCCAACGCTTTCAGCGCTTTGATTTTTGTTAATGTTAATGTTTTTGTTATATTTTGTTATCAAATTTTAATGTATATAAGTTGTTTTGTTTTTTATAATTTCTGTTTGTTTCTTTTTCATTTATAATAAAGCATACACATTTCCAACGGATTGTTATCTTTTTAGAATATATTCTGAATGAATATAAGACTGAAACTCAGACATAAACTTGAAAATCCAAATGTTCTTGTTACTCGCTCTACACTTTTGCTACGTTCTAAAATTTCAAAGCATAACTCTGAGATTCAGTCTTAAAATGTTTCGATAATTACACACACACACTTATAAAAGAAGAAATTAACACCTCGAATGAAGAACAATGGATAAATCAACCAAACATAAATCCAATCGGGTCAGACAACGGCAATTACATGTGTTATATTTATTCATTAAAACATTGCTACACAAAATAATAATTATAATTTATTTTGAGTAAATAATATTTTACACTACACCCGATAACAATACAGAGGGGTCGAATTGACTTAGCAAAATTAGGGGTCGAGTTGACTTAGGGGTCGAGTTGACGTGGGTCGAATTGACTTAGGGGCCGATTTGGTAGGGGGTCTAATTGTTCAGGGGTCGAGTTGTCCCGCAGCCTTTCATAATATACTCATGATATTACAATCAAATTGTACATAGTTTGTACATTAGCTTTTTGGTGATATATACATGAATAGAGGAGTCATTGAAAAAAATATATATTTACAAATTATTGCCTACAGAATTGAGAAAAAAAGCTTAAAAGCTTATACTGTATCTTTGCTTCTAGAGGTCCATGTTGTATAAATGACTAACTATTCCACATGTGTCATAGTCACTTACGTCTTCAGTTTATTGACTATCCATGTTAAACCTGTTATGCTGTCAAAAAAATAATCATATAACACGCATGAAATAAATATTTCTTTGTTCCAGATGTCCGCCATCAATGACCTCTTTGACAAAAGGTGTTTACAGCAAGCCACTGAGGGTAGTGGTCGTTGCGTCCGACGAGGCCAGCAAGTAACGGGGCCAGGACGGTAGCGACCGCAAATGCATGAGTGCTGCCATTAGCGATGGAACAACATGCATTTTATGCAAGATATATGATGAAAACAAGTTCTGCAAGTTCACGTCGGGAACGTCATTAGTCACAAGACAGATGACTCCCGTCACATTGTGGTGACGAAGAACACCAAGGTGTTTGTCACTACAAAGATGGTCATCCCAGACGACCATCTAACCCAAGGCCAGGCAATTATACATCCTCCGCCAGCTGATGTGGTACCACTTCAAGCCGCCCTGAAGTCTCCAGCAAAGAAGCGGGTTTCCATATGTGGACGTCTTGTGCAGGTACTTGATACAAACTCATCTGTTTTGTTCTGAGTAGTGCTTGTCATTAATATACTATAGAAAATATTGTGATCATATTCCTCTTCTCATTTTTGTACTTGGAGGATTTGTAACTAATTTCTTTTAATCAATTAACAAGTGTATGCAATTCGGTATTATTCCACAGTAGCAATGTAATCAATAAATGTTATGTGCATACCAACTATGTTACTATTTAATATTTATTAAATTGAGAACTAATGTTAACAATATACTGCATTTTTTTCAAAGATATAAAACGCAATAGACACATCACTTGATAACGTTTCTTCCTTTACTTAAAGGTTGTAAATCGCATTCTGAAAATAGTTCAAAAATCGAATACTAATTGCTAATTTGTAAAATTACGATACTTATAATCCTTATAGCGATTCACACCTTTTAAAACCAATAGTATTAGTCTTATTATGTATCTTGTTCATGTACATGGCCTACTTCCATAATTCTTAGGACCAAAACTTTAAACACTTTAACATTAACTGCGCATATATCTATAAGTTATGTATTTCAGAGACATTGTTCATATATAAATAATTATAATTGCTAATTAATATGTGCTGTTGGAATTATAAACCCAATTTCACCACAATTATTTTTAGAAATACACAAAGTGTATGTGTATCTCAAATTATAATTTTCTGTATCTTCTATAATTTGTAACCCACAATAATAAAATTTACATCATTATACAGAAAATTTAATTCCCTGATACTTTACACTGTTATTTCATGTTTAAGTATACAGGTGTCAATCACCAATTATTTTCCAATAACCTGTATGGAGATAGAGTAGGCTATGTGACCAGTGTCTTATCAGCATACAGTAGGTAAATGGGCTAGAGGTCTATGGAGTAAAGGGTTAAGCTGTAAGAATCTGTGTTAAAGAACCGTTCTTCATCCTGAAGTACTGTATTTTTCTAAATCTTTATTTGACATTTTGGGTTTTAGTCCGATATATGTAGTGTCAGCTGCTGGTTTTCACCAAGCCCGTGAATGTTTGCCACTTGATGCTAGGGGGAGAGGTCAGACTATCTGACCCATTCCCAAAGCCAAATATATGGGTTCAGAAAAAAATACCATTTAATGACGCAAATTTTCCCAATTTATTAAGGGTCTTTTTCCCAAAATGGACAGAAAAAGGCCTAATTTTCAGCACAAAATACAGCCATTTGATTGAAATTAGGCAAACATTACACAGTCAAACAGACTTGAACTTTCTGTCTATGTGATATATTCATATTTAATTGCCATGGGCGGATCCAGTATTTGGTCTTAGTGGGGGGGGGGGGGGGGGTGTAACTTTTGGGTCATCTTTTGCTTAAGCCTTATAAAACGGTAATGACTGTGTGTTTTAATTCTTTGTTTTTAAGATATCGAACATTAAAACCAATTCAGAAGGACTTAATTGAATACAACGCATTAGCAGCAGTGGAGCCATCTCTTTATATTTTCGTATTTATACTCGGACATACATGTAACTTTTCTAAGCTTGGGAATTTTGGGGGGATGTGCGCCAGGTGCCAGGGCCTGGATCCGCTAGTGATTGCAATCATAAAAATGTTATCGCAGTACTTATAACTTTTGTTTAGTGTAGTTCTTATTAGTTCTATTCTTATATGTAGCTTCCAAGTGCTTAATTGTCATTCTTTTTGCAGCCATGATTGACAGACCATGTACTTCAGTCCAGATGAAATATGATCTACATTATATGAGATCCCAGAATTGCACATTGTAAGTGCTTGGAATGGTGTAATGGAACTACTGCTACTGTTTGAAACTACTATTCGTAGTAGAAACAGCCATGTTGGCAGCAATTGGAGTATTTCAGGATGACAATCAGGGTAAGTTTTGAACATAAATGTTAACGAATATGATTAGAATAAATTCAATAATGCATAAGGCCAATAATAAAATATTGTTTGTTTCCCCTCCCACGACCGACCGTTGAAAATTACCCCTACCGTAAATATTTTATTGAGGTTAGCCAAAAAAATATTTTTTTCGCTAAAATTGCCGGGTACAAATATTCCAGCGCTACAATAGCTATTGGGTAAGAAAAACTGGAATCGCTGGTACCAGTCAGTTGAGTAGTCACATCATCAATAAATCTATGAAGCAAGGATAAATAGATTTTAGCTACATATTTTTACTAACCCTAATGAAAATAAATCTATTAAGATGTTAAATCTATACAGAACACATTTTAAGCTTGTGCAAACAAATTATGAAAAAAAATATCTGCCCTACCTACCCTACCCTGGTGGGCTAGGGTCGCGGGAGGGGAAACAAACATATTTTTAATGTAGGCCTACTTCATTTGGTTTTCGCCATGCTTAAAGCGCTTAGCTACGGAGCCTATGTTTTCCATTTACAATTTTGTAAGAAACTGAGAAATGTGATAAAAATCATGGTAATAAAGTATACTAAGTATATTAATTAAGGTACATTTAAAACGCAAAATTTAAGATTTCTCAAATGTCATGAACTTCTAGCGATGCAAGATTTGAACTTAAACATGAAATTGTTTAAAGATATATCCAGCTCATCTGAACATAAAATGTTTGAATTGGCTTTATCCAGTATAGTTGTTACATTGGCTAAAACATCTTTAATAAGAACCATTGCAATGTAAAACCGATTGAAAAAATCTTTTTTTTGCCATATTACTTGCAGTTAAAACCTGTAAAAAATTGCCTGATTGTTAAAAAAACTGGACTTTTGTATTTAATTTTATGATGTTCAAACATCTTTCTTCAACAAATTAATATATTATGAGTTCATTCTTTATAAATGCATGTTTAGTGATGTTTTAACCATAGGAAATCTATTTTTATGCCCCCACTCTGAATGGGGGGGGGGCGTATAGATCTGTCCATCCTTCCTTCCGTCCGTCACAAACTCTTGTGTCACTCGTATCTCCAAATCTCCAAAAGTATAATATGAGCCAGAGTCATTAAACTTTACAGGAATGTTCACCAGCACGTGAAGTTGTGCACCTGGGGTTTCATGTTTGGCTGTACCCAGTAAGTGCAAAGTTATGGCCCTTAACTTAGTTAAAATATAACCTACTGAGTATGCAATCTTGTGTCACTCATATCTCCAAAAGTATATGAGCCAGTCATTACACTTTGCAGGAATGTTCACCAGCATGTGTAGTTGTGCACCTGGGGTTTCTTATTTGGCTGTACCAAGTAAGTGCAAAGTAATGGCCCTTGACTTAGTGAAAATATAACCTATTGTGTGGCAAATATTTCCAAAAGTATATGAGCCAGTGTTATAAGACTATAATATTGCACCTGGTGATTCATAATTCAGTGAGCCCAGTAAGTGCAAAGTTATGGCCCTTGATTTAGTGAAAATATAGCATACAGAGCTTGCAATTTTGTGTTGCGTATATCTCCAACAGTATCTCAGCTATACTCACCAAACTGTACAGGAATGCTCACCAACCTGTATAGTTGTGCACCTGGGGTTTCGTGTTGGGCTGTGTCCAGTAAGTGCAAAGTTATGGCCCTTTACTTATCACCATAATCAGTACAGTTGTTCACTTGGTAATTTGGATACCCATTCATAAACTATGAGCAGAATAATAGCATTTGCTTTTGTGACAAAGGCTGCAAGTGGGGGCATCTGTGTCCTAATGGACACATTTCTAGTTATGTTTGGTTAATTAAACAAATGAACAAAAAATTAGCATATTATAACTTAAATCTTTACACAATGGTGAACGCTAACTTGGTTTTCAATCAACAGATATTTTCATATCAAAAGTGATTTTTTAAACGGGCTAAAATGACCTTTTGAAGACATATCACATGTACCCATGTACATAATGTGTGTTTTTACATGTACTGAGTGTAATTATGCATGTATTTGTGAAAATTACTTTAAACTTTTGTTGTTTCCTTTTTATTTAGTGACGCTGACGACAAAGATTATTCGATGCTGAGAAGAGTTCCATTGGAGTGTTGACCATCTTTGTATAATGTGGTGTCAAGAAGGCAAGGGCAGTTTGATCAGAAGTCACAGTGAAAACATCCTGGTGTTACTTATGTAAACATGTTGTTAAAAATATATATTTTCCATTCTGCCAGGTGGAGTTTTTAAAACTGAAACAACAGTGTGGACACATTTTTGGCAATTGTGATTGAATTATTGATGTCTTGTTTTTTGCCAGACAATATTTTGTTCATGAATATAATTCTGGCAAACCCTTGAGATTGTCTATTAGTATGTGTCACTGCTACCTGACAGTTGAACATTTTGGTATGTGTTGTAAATCATAAACGTATGGCAGAAATCTTTAAATATTTCTAGTTATAATTACACTTGAATAACTATAACAGGATGTTAAGCTTTTCTGTTTCTAAGACGCATTTTTAGGTGAGCTATTGGGATCGCCCTATGTCCGTTGCATCTTCTGTCGTCAACAATTTAGACTGTTAACACTCTAGAGGTAACATCTCTACCTGATCTGCACGTAACTTGGTCAGCATGTTTGTCGCAATGACATCTAGGCGAAGTTCGAAACTGGGTCATCTGGGGTCAAAAACTAGGTCACTAGTTCAAATTATAGTAAAACCTTGTTAACACTCCAGATGTCACATTTTTTACTTGATCTATATGAGATATGGTCAGAATGTTTGCCTCAATGAAATTTAGATCAAGTTTGAAACTGGGTTATGTGGGGTCAAAAGACCTTCCAGTGGTCACATTTTTTATTTTATCTACATGAGATTGGTCAAAATATTTGCCTTAATAAGATCTAGCTCAATATTGAAACTGTGTCATCTGAGGTCAAAAACTAGGTCACAGGATCAAATGATTGAAAATCCTTGTGGATTCTCGGAGGCTGCATTTGCCACATGGCACTTGATCGGAATATTTGTCTTAAAAATGTAAGTCCAGTGTGGTACTGGGTCCTGTTGAGTCAAAAGGTAGATCACAATGTCAAATCATTGAAAATCCTCTTGGACTCTCTTGAAGCCAACATGGCAATGAACTCAACTGAGAGATATAGGGCCACTATGGATTGGTCCTCTTGTTTTTATATTGCATTTATTGAAATGAATACAATTTATAATAATTATGTAACTACCATTGTTGTAAGGAGAATTTTAAAGATATTAAAAACATTGAACAACATGATTTTAAACATTTAACCAAAAAACCTAGAACAACAAGATTTTCAAGATGTAACCAAACTTCCTTGACATCATATTTTTGGTCATGTACTGATATTACAATGTAGATCTATGCAGTTTTCTGCAAATTGCTGTTCAGTCTGGTTGACTAAACATAGTACATTTTCTCATAAAATTGTGTATGAAAGCATGGATGTAATGATCTGTTAAAAGTATGGAACTTTTGTAATTTATGTCATAAATGTATTATTTGTGCAATAAGCATTGTCAAGTTAACATCTATTTATTAACATGGATAAAAATACAGTAGTATAGATGAAGTTGACTGTTCTAGAAATGACCAGTGTATTGACAAATATATTTTGTTGCAACATTTTAAATCGAAGTCCTATTTTTTCTTCTTAAACATAAAATAATGAAGTATTGTAATTACAAATGCAATGAAATGTAGCTCTGGTTTTATCAAGAATATGAATTATTTTGTCAGTTCCCAATATTTATCCAAAGTTTTCAAAGAATAATACCTCTAGTCCACATAAATTGAAATTTAGTACATTTGTCACTTAAAATTTCATACTATGAAATTGATGATGATAATACGAAACATAAAGTTTTGCAGGTTTTGCGTGGTAAAACTTCCTAAATTTTAGCTTGGCCAGAGAGCTTATGTCATGGCGAATTGTCTATTGTGTGTGCGTGTGTCTGTATAACGGAATGTGTTAGAAAACGTTTTAAATTAAAATAAAGTTATATTTAACTGATCTGGTCATTATTATTTGTTATTAGCCGTGAGCTTTTTTATTGGTCTATGCATAACTGCAGTTTTGAAAGAAAAGTGGATCGATGTTGCTTAGCATGTTTATACAACACATGAATTGTAGAGTTACGCTTTTAACTCTTGATCACTGCTTTCTAGACTGCATTACTAAATAGACAGAAGTTGAATTAAATATGTTTTACAAAATAATGGTGTTACATGTAGTAGTACATGTACTTGATGCCTTGTATTTAAACTCCCTGAAACAATGTTTATCAAGGTGAAGACTAGAATCACCCTGTCATTGGTTTGTCTGCCCAATATATAACATATGTAGTTTGTGTGGATAACAACTTCATCAGTTTCAAGGACTTGCAATGAAATATGGTAATACAAGTACCATGATACGCGCTTTGTGGATGTGCACAACATAAATATCAGGGCATCCATCAAAATGTTTTAGTATTTTGTCCCTTTGAACTTGCGTCTCCCTTTAGAACATAATTATGTAATAACATTTTGGTTTATGTTTAAAATAACAAATCAAATTAAAAAAATCTTTGAAATGTATTAGATGGCAAGAAAAGAGAGGGGATGCACCGCTTCTAATGCTCGGTAGTGTATGAGTACATATGAAGTATGAAATTATAACAAAAATTATCTGATATATAAGGTATTGGGAGTATATATGTAGCCCGGGAATAGCAACAGTAAGTTTTACCAAAACTAGTCAAGCCACATATTCAGAGATGATCAAGCCGACAGTCTTCCAACGCTTTCAGCGCTTTGATTTTTGTTAATGTTAATGTTTTTGTTATATTTTGTTATCAAATTTTAATGTATATAAGTTGTTTTGTTTTTTATAATTTCTGTTTGTTTCTTTTTCATTTATAATAAAGCATACACATTTCCAACGGATTGTTATCTTTTTAGAATATATTCTGAATGAATATAAGACTGAAACTCAGACATAAACTTGAAAATCCAAATGTTCTTGTTACTCGCTCTACACTTTTGCTACGTTCTAAAATTTCAAAGCATAACTCTGAGATTCAGTCTTAAAATGTTTCGATAATTACACACACACACTTATAAAAGAAGAAATTAACACCTCGAATGAAGAACAATGGATAAATCAACCAAACATAAATCCAATCGGGTCAGACAACGGCAATTACATGTGTTATATTTATTCATTAAAACATTGCTACACAAAATAATAATTATAATTTATTTTGAGTAAATAATATTTTACACTACACCCGATAACAATACAGAGGGGTCGAATTGACTTAGCAAAATTAGGGGTCGAGTTGACTTAGGGGTCGAGTTGACGTGGGTCGAATTGACTTAGGGGCCGATTTGGTAGGGGGTCTAATTGTTCAGGGGTCGAGTTGTCCCGCAGCCTTTCATAATTTACTCATGATATTACAATCAAATTGTACATAGTTTGTACATTAGCTTTTTGGTGATATATACATGAATAGAGGAGTCATTGAAAAAAATATATATTTACAAATTATTGCCTACAGAATTGAGAAAAAAAGCTTAAAAGCTTATACTGTATCTTTGCTTCTAGAGGTCCATGTTGTATAAATGACTAACTATTCCACATGTGTCATAGCCACTTACGTCTTCAGTTTATTGACTATCCATGTTAAACCTGTTATGCTGTCAAAAAAATAATCATATAACACGCATGAAATAAATATTTCTTTGTTCCAGATGTCCGCCATCAATGACCTCTTTGACAAAAGGTGTTTACAGCAAGCCACTGAGGGTAGTGGTCGTTGCGTCCGACGAGGCCAGCAAGTAACGGGGCCAGGACGGTAGCGACCGCAAATGCATGAGTGCTGCCATTAGCGATGGAACAACATGCATTTTATGCAAGATATATGATGAAAACAAGTTCTGCAAGTTCACGTCGGGAACGTCATTAGTCACAAGACAGATGACTCCCGTCACATTGTGGTGACGAAGAACACCAAGGTGTTTGTCACTACAAAGATGGTCATCCCAGACGACCATCTAACCCAAGGCCAGGCAATTATACATCCTCCGCCAGCTGATGTGGTACCACTTCAAGCCGCCCTGAAGTCTCCAGCAAAGAAGCGGGTTTCCATATGTGGACGTCTTGTGCAGGTACTTGATACAAACTCATCTGTTTTGTTCTGAGTAGTGCTTGTCATTAATATACTATAGAAAATATTGTGATCATATTCCTCTTCTCATTTTTGTACTTGGAGGATTTGTAACTAATTTCTTTTAATCAATTAACAAGTGTATGCAATTCGGTATTATTCCACAGTAGCAATGTAATCAATAAATGTTATGTGCATACCAACTATGTTACTATTTAATATTTATTAAATTGAGAACTAATGTTAACAATATACTGCATTTTTTTCAAAGATATAAAACGCAATAGACACATCACTTGATAACGTTTCTTCCTTTACTTAAAGGTTGTAAATCGCATTCTGAAAATAGTTCAAAAATCGAATACTAATTGCTAATTTGTAAAATTACGATACTTATAATCCTTATAGCGATTCACACCTTTTAAAACCAATAGTATTAGTCTTATTATGTATCTTGTTCATGTACATGGCCTACTTCCATAATTCTTAGGACCAAAACTTTAAACACTTTAACATTAACTGCGCATATATCTATAAGTTATGTATTTCAGAGACATATATCCTAATACATTTGACACCTATTTATTATATTATGCTAATGAATGATATACACATGTTGTGATTATCTAGGAGGAGGCCAAGCGAACTGTAAAAGTGAAGGGCGAAGACGTAGAAATCAAGGTGGTGACCTTGGAAGAAAACTCGGTAAAAGCCAAGGTGACATTGTGGAGGGAAGCTGCAGATGCAGACATTAACACAGGAGACTTCATCAGTGTTACTGGTGTAGTGGTGAACGTGTTCAAGGGAGATGCTTCCCTGTCCTCCACAAATCGATCTAAAGTCAAGGTAAATCTATTAATTATTACAACATCAGAATTATAGGACAACTTACAATATCATATAATTGTTTATTAAAATCTTTTTAATTGATTTAGATAAACTTAAGCATTTGTTTCACTGTTTCACATGCCACATATTCACATCATATAAGGCATTTATTGTAACTATACGAGCCTCGTTTTGGCAAAACCATACTTAATAACACAAGTAAAATGACATAAAAAATGCAGTGTTTAAGTGATGTCACATGAGGCGGTCTGGCATATTTTTCAGTTCAAGTTGTATGTTTGCTCAATATCCATTGTAAGCTATACAGGATATTCGGCAATAAACCAGCAGAGTTGAGATTTATATTTGAGAGCTTTAAAAGTGGGCCCAGGCGTCGTTTATTCTCTTAAAAATATTTATTTATGCAAATAATATCTTTGTACTTAAGAGCTAGGTAACTGCTCCGCTTTTCTAGTATTGTCACAGACAGTTGAGAAGGGTGCAAAATTCGCAATTACATAAAAAGAAAAACAGGATACTGACTAAAGCTTGTTATATGTTTTGATCATCACCTGTGACGGTACATTGGATTTCTGTTTGTAAGGAAGGCATGTGTCAAACACCTTTAGTACACATTTCTTATTAATACTTATTTATACTTACATATTATTATTGTCATAACACTATTAAACCATCGTTGTATAAAGAATAAATCTTTAAATAATTACTAAATTGTCTTTTTTTCCATGACATTGTTTGGTGTAGTTCATGAATTTTTGGCGTGGTTATATATAATATGTATGGCTGTGGAATTGAAGAGTTAAGGCAATAGTATGTTGCAAATGTTTGAAAGCTTCATTGTAGGCACTCCTGAGTGAATGTTAAAATATAAAGTGAAGATACTGTCAGGATATATTGCATAAATAGTAAATAACAAATAACATTAGTAAATCAAGTTGATATCTTCAGTTGATACTGTCAGGATATTGCATAAATAGTAAATAACGAATAACATTAGCAGATCTAGTTGTTATCTTCAGCTGAAACTCATGTATTGATATATATTTTTTCAAATAATTGTAAGTCAATAATGTAATATTAAAAAATTATGTTTTTGGTGATCAAAATTTATAGTGGTTGAAATTGAAACATTCAGAATAAACTAATGTACTTGTAATTCATCTCTTGTTCATAATTTAAGGCTACATTTCTTCTACATTTAGCCCATATTTTTATCATTTTTACAGGCAGCTGAAGCCCCACTGGAAGACTTAGTTGCCACAATCGATGGTGTCAGCATTGATGGTCAAACAGCTGACCTCTTGGCATCAACAGGAGACGTCATCAGCATCAACGCTGAAATGCTCCAGACAGCAACAGAGGACGACATTGAAGCATTTTTCATCTCTCATGTGCCTGTGGCTATGAAATTTGTGAAAAGGGGAGCAATTGTAGAGGACTGTTCATTAGTTGTGAAATAATGTATCGCATCATTTACAAAAATATATTTGTTTTATGTACTTAGCCTTTGTATTTTAGTACAATATACATTCGCATGTACAAGAATGTATACACTACTCATATTTTTTCGTTTCGTTTAGAGTTACAAAAAGGTCTATGCTAACAATTAATCATTGCTTTCAATATTATCTTAACTTTTTGGCCATCTTTCTGTTGCTTAATCACTATTCTTATTCAATTCTCTGATGTAATAATCTCTTGCATGTTCATAGAAGTTTTGTTTATCCCTTTTCCTTTGTTTTACTATATTGTTTCATTATTTCTGTATTGCTGTTTAGTCGATTGGCTTACTTTTTTGTAAAAAGGTATGTTTGATTTATATTTAACTCTTCAACATTTGAGGATTAAGAAATATGTATATACTTTTAAAGGCATGAAGTAATGCTTTTTGAAACATCAGGGTTTTTATTTTACTTGTATCAAAACTGTTACCATCTTTTGACTGTTTTTGGATAGACCATTACGGTATCCTTTTGTGTATTGAAATACCTAACATATCAGCTGGGTGATGACATTTTTAAAAACGATCATTTTTCCACTTGTGCCAATACTGTATGTATGTTGTGCCTTTAAATGATCTCACTCATTATTACCATATACCTTTAAAAATTGGTATTTACTAGTCAGTAAAGTTTATTTATCTGATTTTCATTATAACTGTTCATTGTAAATACTCAAACTTTCCTTTAATAACATGTTTACTTATTAATGGACACTCATCTTTGTTTTTAATAAATAAAAAATATATTATATGCAGATATTTTCAAATACATTCACCTAGAGAACATTACATTATAAATATATAATAAAAATGTAATATTTTAAGTTTTCAGAATTCACTAATATGCATATGCTTCCATTGAGTTTTTTGGTTTGGGTTTCAACAAGTTTTGAACAATATCCCATAAAGGAGGTAATCAAAATTATACAATAATATCTTTACAAATGACGATAAAGGCAATATATTTGGTTCACATGAAATTACTAAGCATGTCATATTGCAATTATTCCTGATGACAGATGTACAATTGTTTCACTTTCAATTTAAACCGAATGTTCACATGTATACTCTATTTAGACAGTAGAAACGTTATTGCATTATTTCTTATAATTTTTTTCCAATTCGAAGTCCTTGCTATAAAAACGTTGATTCAAAATGTTTCAAAAATCAGCTCTGTTATATTTTAAACTCATTCAACTCATTCCTCTCAATGTTACCCTTAATGTTCACTTTTTAAATAAACTAACATTTATTAATGATATGATAGTGTGAATAAAACGAATTACATTTCTTCATCTATATACATCATTGTTAAACCTTTTTCTAACAACTCCATTTCTTCTAAGCTCCATTTTCAACATATTAATACTTCCTGCACATTTCTAGGAAGTTATTCAGGATAACATAATAATAGTGTCTGTTCTTGAAAATTAATATTACAATTTTTTTCAGAAATTTGGAAACAAAGTACAATTCTTTTATACCTCATATGTGCTTTGCTTTTAACATTGTATTATGTGATTATGGCCAGTGGTATTCTGATCAATGTACTATTTGTATGCCTTTAATTTTCCATAACTATGTTTGTAGATAAATGTACATAACTTTGAAATGTGCTTGTTATATGTCATGTCCACTGCTAACTTTGGCACCAATTTGTGCAAACTGCTTTTGTAGTGCCAAATTTATGCAATCTCTTTGTCAATAGTGCTGTAAATATTTTTATGCTCTTTCATATCATCAGTATTTAAATTACATCTGTATTTTACATATATGTTTGTCTACTGCTAATGTTCAACTTGCACGTGCCTGTGCTTTTTTTGACATAAATCCAAATATATCCTCAGGTTTTTTCATTATTTTGGTATTTGTTCATTTCATTCATGTTTTTATTTCTCATAAGTTAATAAATATTTATACTTGGTTTTATACAATGTACTATATGCACTTCTTACAGCTTAACATAGATCTTCCTATCTGTAAACATTTTACACAAGCTGAAAGTTTACTTAGATTAAACTACATGCAAAACTGTATTACAATTTCTGTGTCTATGGTATATCTCTCTTCAATTTTTAGGCACTTATTTTATGCAGATCATTTCAAGTGCTGTTCTACTAAAACATAATATATAATAATCTGCCATTACATATTTATTCAATTTCCTTCATGTATGCAACTTTGTTTATATGCCAATATTTGGTTATTTCCATGCATATGTCTTGTCATTTTTGACACTTATGTTATGAAACACTTGGATGTCTTGCTTTTGTACTTTTGATAATTCAGCTCATTCTATTCATTTTTATATTACAATTTTTCAATATCTAGTCATTTCACTACGTAGTTATATTTCTAATGCCGTTTTTATAGATAAATTTAAACATCTTTTTCTTAAGTCATAAAAAAACAAAACAAGTACAAGATAACTCCACAAAGCATCTTCAATATAACATATTCATTACTACATTTCCATGACTACTTTCAAACTATGTACAAACTTTGTAAGATGACAGAACACTACATATAATAGGTTTAACAAAACTATTTTTTCACATGATCCAATGTCAGTGACAAACACCATACACTTTTTAATATTTGTGCCACTATAAAAATCGGATGTTACGTGTTCAGCTATGTGTTCATATGATGATGATAATATTGCCATAAATGACTTGCTTTATACTCTTTTAGTCTGTATACATTGAATTGTGTTGAGCAGCAGCCTTTTACGCTAATCCTGTTACCTTTTCGTTTTGGTTAGATATATCTTTAATGTTCATTTAGCGGTAAATATTTCTTTAATCAATCTTTTAACATATACATCCACCTAAAGGTACCATGTGGTCACCTTATTTCAGATTAAAATTGACATAAATACAATCCATTGCTGATACTTATGACCAATAACTGTTCGTTAATAAACATTTGAAATTATATCTTTAGTTCAGTGTTTCATGCATCAACATTTATCATTTCCAATTATTCGTTAAACATTTGAAATTATATCTTTAGTTCAGTGTTTCATGCATCAACATTTATCATTTCCAATTATTCGTTATCACCCACTTCCTTACAAGTAATACATACTTGATAAGCATTTTGTGTGCTTCCAAAAATTGTTTGAATCACCTTGCAAACCATGTCAGTCCTTCTGCCAGTATAAGTATTATGTATGCAGTAAGAATTACGTTAGTTTGGAGAGAGAAAAATCCCAAGCAAAGAAAGTGAAGGCTTGAGCACCACAATCCTAATCCACATATGCATTATTACTCCTTAAAGGTTGTGATTTGCATTTTGAGAATAATATTTAAAAAATCTAATGTGTCATGTCACTATGTTCAGTGTAGTAAAATATACCAAGAAAACACCTGATGCCTATAATGAATTTAACGTATAAATTAAAGAACGCAAATTCCGATTTGATGTTCTATCTTGGCGCGTAGGCCAGGTGAGATTCGAAATAATTACGTGTGCGTGGCACCGTCCTTCAGCACTTTCAGTGCTTTGATTAGACTGGGGCGTTAGCCCCATGTCTTTAGTAACCGTAATTTTGGAAACAGCCGTGGCAGAGTTAGACGAGTTTGATACCACTCTATGTATCACTGCGCATCATTTGCATACGACCAATTCGACCAATCAACATGTCGAATTGACGTGACATCCGATCTTCGTTTCCGAATCCATCGTGAGAATTTTATTTTAAAGTGAAATATCTGGTTCGAAAATTATTGTTGAATTATTGGTTAAAATGTCCTAGGTAACAACTACTTTTTGATACATAAAAATGAGAAATCGATGAATTGAGGGAGGTCTATTTTCTATCGGAAACAAGTGCTTCATTCGGATACATTTCTTGTTGTTGTTGACCCCATGTTTGTTGCCAGCCGAGGTTACTAAGTATATCGTCGATACGATTCATTCACAAACAATTCCCGCTTTCATTCATAAAAATTTCCCGCTCGCAGAAAGTACTATTTATAGACAACAAATGAATTATCTTGTACCTGGACGCGCTCGGCAGACGAGTTGGAACAATATTCCGGAATCGGATTCTGACCATTATTTTACCACACACTGAATACTGTAGCAAATCGTTAAATAACAGCTGCAGTTACTGTTAATCTTTATTGCATGTTTTAAAAATAATTCATTTCACCGAAGACTTATAAACCATGTCCGTTATTCCGTATTGTTAGGAATAAGGTAGAGCATTCGGATAACATCGGTTATTATCTGATTTCCGAACTGTACGGAAATTGCCGAGACGTTGCGATTGAAGCTGGAGTTCAATAAAGGTCTGGCATGGGATGCGATTCTCACTATTAAACCGCGATGCATGGAGATATCGAATGGAAACATTAACTGGCATCCACACCGAATTTCGTATAAACTTGGAACAATTTCTTAGAGGATATTATTCGCTCTCGTGGTCCCGATACATATGGCGCTCTGTGACACGGAAGGAAATGGTCGCGATGTCTATGACTATGAGCAGAGTCTTCAATTTTAGATTAGATTAAATTCTAGCTTAATTACGTAATCTTTTATTGTTGACCTATGGCTAAGTCGGGCCATCAACAAATTTAATGTACCGACGCTTCGATATCGGAGGAACGAATTTAGATCGTCTGTCATGTGAGTCTGTTAGTTTTTCCCATCAACTTCGGAAATTATTAAAGTTTGCATTTTACAAAAATAAGAAACCAGCCTGGCTAGCTCAGTTGGTAGAGCGATAGACTATCAGCCAGCAGATCCAGATTCGATTACCAGTTTTGGACAGGTTATGTTATTCAGTGACGAAGAAGTTGGCAGTACTGGTTGATAATTACTTCCAGGAAAACTGGTAAAGTCAATTGGCCGCTGTATATGAATGAAAAATGTGAAACCTGATGGAACTAAACAAATATAGATTTTATTGAAACGAATATCTTTTTCGGATAAACTCATGATCAGGTAAATGCAGTATCTGTTATACAGACCTGAACAGTATGCCGAAACTACCAGAATTCGGACATAACCCTATTCAGCATATTGTAAACGATTCCGGGTTTTATAACCGGATGACAAGCAGACAAAGTTAGATTGTGAAAAGTTAAACATTTCTGTCACTCGACGGGTATTACATGTAGGGCATGACACGATTCGGTCATCACATGATACTATATGAATCGATAAAACTACATGGAGATACGATATTTTCCGATACGATGCATATATATACTTCAACTCAATTACCAAAAAAGGAATGTTATTATAATTATTAAAGCCTTTTTGTTTTCAAAATTTATTACAAACTATTGAAGTATTTTTTTTATCCCTACTGCATTCCCTCCCAGAACGACACCTTTAATGAGGCACTCCCCAACTTTTATTTCTTGAATTCCTCCCTTGCAATTTAACGTAAAATATCCCAGGAACGACAACTCTTGACCACTGGCAATCAAATGATTTACAACAAGGTTCGTTTAAAAACAAGAAACGTTAAGACAGTGAGAGTACTCGCCGACACACAGATCGCTTCAAAGTGAAGCCGGTAAACTAAAACCTGTCTTATCGATGGTCCAGTTTAAACTAGTCCATACATGGACGCGTTGAAAGTAAAATTGCTTGTAAATGAATCAGTCCCTCATCCACCCCCGAGTGAGGCTGTACAATGCTTCTACAATCTCTGGTTGACAAGTCTTTACAGAACACGAGAAACTTCGTCTGCCCCAGTCTTTCAGTGCTTTCAGCGCTTTGATTATTACAAGAATCAAGAAATTACTGTTGTGAACACGGTAGTCCATTGTATAATGCTTCCTAGACGCAAAATCCGCTTTCGATAAAGTCTGGATATCAGGGCTTCTTTACCACTTGAATCATTTTGGTATACAAGGCAAACCTCTAAGAATCATTAACAACATGCTCAACTAGTCGTGTAGTACTCAATGGAAAACTATCAGACCCTTACACTATTGAACAGGGAACCAGACAGGGTAGTATTTGTGCACCGTTTTTCTATACGGTTTTCCTGAACAGTTTATTAGGTGAATTTGAAAACTCAAAATGCGGACTCCACATCAGTGACATTTCTTTGAGCGCACCAACACAAGCAGACGACATCGTACTACTATCGACATCTAGACACGGCATCCAAAATCTCATAGACATATGTAGAAACTATGCTAACAACTGGAGATAGTTACACTCCGTCTAAATGCGCATCAATGGTAATGGACTGTAAGTCGCATCGTAATCAAAACTCTATCCACATAAACTACAGTAACCAAATCATTGGCGAAACCGACAGATACATTCATCTAGGCTTGACACAGTCTACTAATGGACGTCAACCGAACAACATTGACGACATTAGACAATCAATGCGATCCACATTCTTCTCAATGGCCAGTCTGCTAGCTGGTAGTGATGGAACGAATCCTATGTCCATTTCAAAAGTATACCAAGCGTGTGTATTGCCGCGTGCCTTATTCGGTTGTGAACTCTGGAACTCAATTCCACGGACTAATCTAAGAAAACTAGAACACACCCACCATCTGTGTCTTAAACACGCTCAGTGACTACCGAAACTTACTAGATCTGATATGGTGACAAGCCTGCTGGGTTTTACATCGATCGTGTGTTATATAGACCTTCAAAAATTACTGTTCTTTGGTACACTATGTCGCTCACATCCAAACGACCTTGTCCGTAGATTATTTACCTACCGACTTTCTCAACATGAAGCTCGTTTATCGCAACAGTCTCTCGGCTTTATACCAGATATTGTACGTATCCTTGCTAAATATGATCTCTCAGGTTACTTGGAAACATTTAATACTAGCGGCAATTTTCCATGTAAATATGCATGGAATAAACTTGTCAAGAAAGACATCGCTAACTTTGAAAAGCTAAACTTGAACATCAGAATGCGATCATCCCAAAATACAAAATACCATTATCTTTCACTCATGAAAATGCTGGCGAAATGGTGTTGTTCTGTTCCTGTTACCAAACCAACACAATGTGTGTGTGTGTGTGTGTGTGTGTGTGTGTGTGTGTGTGCGTGCGTGCGTGCGTGCGTGCGTGCGTGCGTGCGTGCGTGCGTGCGTGCGTGCGTGCGTGCGTGCGTGCGTGCGTGCGTGCGTGCGTGCGTGCGTGCGTGCGTGCGTGCGTGCGTGCGTGCGTGCGTGCGTGCGTGCGTGCGTGCGTGCGTGCGTGCGTGCGTGCGTGCGTGCGTGCGTGCGTGCGTGCGTGCGTGCAAGTGTGTGCAAGTGTGCGTGTGTGTGTGTGGCGTGTGCGTGTGTGTGTGATGGGGGAATTAATGGAAGGAAAAGGGGGGTATAACATGAACATTGTAGTAAGTGAAATAATTGCACAAGGGAACGGGAAATATAATAAACATCAACACCAACAAGTCGGCAGATAGCCCAAACCGCTTGCACTTTCATCCAGCCTTATGGTGACGACTCCCTGGATCCCCAGTACTTTGAAATGTATGTATGTCTCCATAAGAATGGATGAAATAACTTGGGATAGATATACAAGGGTGTTTATAGTAAAACCTCATACGACCACCCTTGCGACCCTTGAAAACTGGTCTTATCATTGAGGTGGTCTTCATATTGAGGTTCATTAAAGAGCAACTTAGGGAATATAGACTTGAAAATTGTGTTCTTAATTTTGAGGTGGTCTTATTAAGGAGTTGGTCTTAAAGTGAGGTTTTACTGTATATACTAGGTCGTGTATACGACGTTGTCCTCTTGAACTTCATGGACCGTTGTCTATACGATATAGAGGAATTGAGGCCACCGATTGGTGGCAACGTAATGTCGACATCTTTATAAAGCAAGTTGCTCTTTACATATCGACGACGATAAGCGGATTTTTAAGAATATTAATGGTTACCAGTTAAATTTTGACGTACAGCAGGGAATTTTACTAAACATAAAGACATGTGAGAACTATCACGAAACAATTGTAGATCACTGTGTGCTTAAGTCATTATTGTTTACTAGAGTTCATTCCTCTTATAGTAAATATTACCGTTGTTTCCATATGATAAATTTGGCAGTTCTGGGATCGATTCCCGGACAGGGGAGATCATGTTTCTCCGTGACATTTGACAACGATCATCCCCCCACCCTCTGATGCCTCTGGTGAAGTTGTAAGCTGCGTGCGGTAGAGGTAGTTAATACTGGTTGATGACAACAAAATATCTCAAGGAAAACTGGTTAGATTAACCGACCGCAATGTATAAGTAAAAAAAATTAAACATGTCGTGGGGCCCAATACAAATAAAAGTTCTGTAGTGAAATAATGAGCAGACAAATATAACAATTTAGTTCTGTTTTTGGGCGAAACGTGTCAGTTTTAAAATAATTGTTCATTACTAGGTCATTGATGATTGATAATGTGTAGTAAAAACAATCTGTCGGCATAATCTGTCGGCCTAGATCTTATCAAAAACAGATTCGTAGATTCCGTCCCTACTAGCTCTGTGAAGCGCTGAAATTTAAAAATTCACACGAGACTGGAAAATTGATGTTAAGGTCACAAAAATCCATCGTTTCCTTTTTAGACTGGGGCGTTAGCCCCATGTCTTTAGTAACCGTAATTTTGGAAACAGCCGTATCAGAGTTAGACACATTTGATACCACTCTATGTATCACTGCGCATGATATGCATAAACCAATCAAATATCTAATTTATCAAGACGTCAACAACCGCCGTACTACTTTAATTTCCTTTTCCTTTGTCCTTTTGATGGATTTGTATATTGCTCTGAAGGGACTATTTTTTTACAATTCCCACAGCCAGTGCGAATACACATCCTAGTATTAAGTTACTGATAAGCACTCATTAGTGAATGGTGTGGGAACACTATGGCAAATGTTTATGACCTCTTGATAACACATTCAAGACAAATGATAACAAAAATAAAGCTTGATTAGGCCCTCTACTCTTTTATTAATTGGATTACAAAACCGGCGAGTGTATTTTTTGCTAAAATGGAAAACATAGATATCGAATTTTAGCTCTTTTTAAATTTTTCGTTTCCAACCGTATCGATTGTGGACGAAAATAAAGAAAATACGAACGAAATTGAGAACGAATCCGAACCCGTTTTTAGACAGGTGTACGAAAAATCGATCAATATACGTAGTATAATGAAGTAAACGGTGCGCATATGTAAACCCTTCGAAACGGTACGGATCGGACTGGTTTTACAACACCCATTGCTGTTCACACACAACGATTGTCTGCACATTCGCTTGTTGGACATTTAAACTTTGTTTGTGTCGTCGAAAAGGCATTTCAGGTGTTAATGTTAAAGTAAATCATAATTAAGGGTTGACAAGTCTTTACAGAACACGAACAAAATGTGTCTGCCCCAGTCTTTCTGCGCTTTCAGCGCTTTGATTATATCTGTACCAGTCTAATCACTCTACGGATTTATTTATTATGCAGTCTCATTCGGAACACCTCGGCATTAGTGGCTCTGCCGAATACATCGGAGTTTCTGTAGTAAAGCGTAATTGAATGACAGTTAGGCATTTTGTATGGTGTACAACACATGTTAACCTTCAGATTGCGACAAATTTGCAAACTTCAAGTTGCGCCGACCATCTTTTTTAAAGATATTTCTCGTGCGTGCGTGCGTGCGTGCATGGGTGCGTGCGTGCGTGCGTGCGTGCGTGTGTGGGTGCGTGCGTGCGTGCGTGCGTGCGTGCGTGCGTGCGTGTGTGGGTGCGTGCGTGCGTGCGTGTGCGTGTGCGTGTGCGTGCGTATGTGTTTATTGGCTTATGTATGCGTGTGTGAATATGTGTGTATTGATGCTCACTTCCTTTATCATTCTTGCATATGCAACTGTCTGTAATTATAAACACATGTATATCTCCAGAGAATGGAGGCAATAAAAGATATATATATCACTTGAAATATTTTCACTTCAGAATGAAGTTAAACAGAATCATCGCCAAAATTGTATTGATTGTAATCAAGTTTTACTGTGATAAAGTTCCCACATTTACAGATCAAAACGTCAAGCTGTATATTGCCACCCAATATAATTGACCATACCAATATTTCATTTCGAGGCTATTCTATAAAAGTCCTATATTTCCCCAAATTCCCCCTAAAAGCGCTTTCGGTGTTAATTACACCTACAACTACAAATAGTTAATTGCATTAAAAACATATTTACATGTTTTATAGCAATTATACAAAATATTTGTGACAAAAGGCATAGATTTTCTGAAGAGCACATGATGTTATAATGCATGTAAATGTATATATCAAAATATAAGCATAGAATTATTCAATTTCTAATAAGATTGGCGTAGAATAAGTAAGTAGGTAAATCTTTTATTATAGTGACATGTGTATAGATATCTCAGTATAAACATAAATACAAAAAGTATACAAACACCCGGCCCAATGGGCCTATAAGTCACCTTATAAATATAATATCTTAACCACCGATCATTTATATTAATAACCGTAAAAATAAATAAACAAAAGTTAAATAGTAAACACTATAAATACAATTTTTAGTTAATGTACATACATTTTAAGAGTAGAGAATCTTTCGACTGGTAATATAGGCTTGTACAAGAAATTTTGCTAAGCGTCTTGGCTGGGTTAACATGATATGATTTAAACGTTGTTCAACTGGTAAGAGAATATTTGTACTTAATAATTTATTAAACTTATAATGTCTCATATTTCGGTAAATTTCACAATCGAACAAGAAATGTATTTCATTTTCTACAGAGTTATTTTCACAAACTTGCATAGTCTTTGTTCTGGCGTCTCTCCACAATATCGACCAGTTTCTTTTCTTAAAGGTAAAATGCCAGTTCTGAATTGACTAAGGATTGAACGTTCATTTCGTGGTAGGTTGATGTGTAAATTTATAATTCTCACTTCTAAAGGTGTCTTTAAAAAGTATGTATGTTCTAAGTTTTGGAATTAGTTTAATGTTTCTTGTCCAGATATCAGAGTAATATTTTTTTATTAAATTTGGGTAAAGTTTATAACTGATCTATTGTTACTCAGTCGATAATCCAAGCTTTGTCATTACTTGCTGTAGGTCACTAAACCAATTATTGCTGCATTTATGTAGTCCATATTGAAAACTGTCTTCGTAACTCTGTTGTCGTCCATTAAAATGAGTCTGTTCCACATGCGAATCATAGTCCCCCATCTACGATACATATATGGTGACCAGCCAGTGTCACCAATCATAGAAAGAATGGGTGTGAAACGATGTACACCAAGATGGTAACGTATGGCTCTGTTCTGCACATTGTCTAATTGTTGATAGGCTTTATATCCCCATACAGAGGAACAATAATCAAGTATAGGCACAACACATGAATTATATAGTTTTTCGAATGATTAAATCCGAATTCTTTCATAATATGAAGTTTGCTGATAATACTACCCAAGACACGACCTAATCCCCTTCCTAATGATTCACTATTTAACGTAAAGTTGTGGTTTTCATGGAATATCACCCCTAAATATATAAGTTTGTATACATATTCACTTTGGACTGTGCTCCTATCTCTAAAATGAACACATTTAGATTCTTCAGTATTAATTATAACTCTCCATCGTCTGCACCAATCATATACTGCGTCTAACATAGTTTGCAGTTTCCTCGCTATCGGCCATCACAACTATGTCATCAGCATACATTAGAATCGAAAGTTTATCGTTGTCTATTTGGATACCAATGTCAAGGTCGTTAACTTCTTGTACCAAATCATTCGCAAATACTGAAAATAAGGTAGGTGATAGACAACAACATTGTTTCGCCCCTGTATGACACTCAAACCAATCAGTCATTTTATCGTTTATCCGCACACATGACACATAATAAGCATATACCGTTTTGACAGAGTTATATAATTTGCCGTCGATTTTGAGCAATAAAAGTTTGTAAAGCAGCATGTCTCTGTTTAGATAGTCAAAACAGCGCTTCAGGTCAATGAATGAGGTGAATACATTTTTGGACGGTACCGCTCAGGTACCGTCTATAGTAGTGGCAATTTTGAGAGGCATACAACAATTGGTTCCCGTTTTTCAAAACGCAAAACAGACTGAAAGCCGGTAATAAGTCAATTTTTATACACATTGACCCAATTACTTAGCGAAAAGTAGTTCCAAAGTTTACCGACCCGGATAATATCATAAACGTTTCAATAAAATGAAATATTGAAAAGGTGACCTGCTAAAGTGGTTTGTGAACTAATTAGCTGTTTCTGTGGAGATCTGATGGGTTTAAAGCAATGTTTTAATACACACTAGTTTGTTTATAGTTTTGGATTTATCGTAGATATGGTGTCATCTTTCTACGTACACCTCACTCTGTGCTTGGAAAATTAATTGGAAAATACCCCACTTAAGGCGACACCAAATTGATCTCACGTTCGTCGGATTTTCCACACCAAATTATCAGGATTTGAAAAACAAGTATTTTAATTTGCGCTGGGTCCAAATTAAAAAAGGCGAATTGAATATTAATTTGTCGGGGTTTTGTTTGTTTATTATCATCCGCAAATGGAAGAACATGTTCCCGGCGACTAGCGCTTTATCGTGTCGGTAGACTGTCTTGCAGACCTGTAGCAACAGTTTGTTCGGCTAAAATTTTGTAATATTCGATCGCATTTAAAATCAAGCAAAGTTCAAGATGGCAGCGCCCTAGCTTGGATATCGTACACATACTGAAACATTCATGCAGTAGCGAAAACGGATAATAGGAAATGAATCAAATTCGGATAGAAAAAAGCGAGCATGGAGCTGTATAATATGTGTTTGGTCTGTCTATAATTCTGATCAACACATACGTGTACGATTCGATGCATGTATAACTATACTGGTAATGTGTGTCAGTACTTATTATGCGGCAGCTAATGCCAGTTGGTCAACTCATACCTTATGTAAAACAAGTCATATTCAAGTCATACAAACACTTATTAATAGAGTTAATATGATTAAAAGAAAGCTTTTCCTGTATTGTGTGGCTCAATTGTGACCAGTATAAACATATCAAACTTTCACAGTATCGTTAATCATTGACGGCATATAACACCTGTTTGTCAACTCGTACCGGAATTCAAGTCATTTTTTAACCATACAAAATATTTAATTAAACTTATTGTAGAATCCTGTGTTATGTTTTGTTACTTAATTGTTGGTACGGTTATGTAAAACGAGTTGACCGGTTACCTATCCACCAAGGCATTAAGGAGTTATGACCCATTAACAGAAACTAGTTTGGCATCTCATGGTAACATTCAAGTCTAAGTCGGTGGCTCACTGATGTCTAGTTTAAGTTTGCAGCCAGCATTGCTCAATGTTTTTGTTACTCAATAAATGGAAAGAATTGGAGAAAAAAGCACTGTCAGTGAAATTTTGAGAAATATATGAAAAATAAAATGATAAATAAAGACCTGCCGCCTGTGAAATTTTGAGAAGTAAAAAAAATACAAATATGCATACATATATTGCTCGCTCGCCCCATTGTTTTCTTAAAAAAATCTGAAGAACTAATGATCAATTTGGTGTGGCCAAATGGACTTTTATTAAAGCCAGTAAAACACTTTTGACTTAACACATTTATAACATATACATGTATACGCAAAGGCTAATTAGTTTCAAACGTATATATACAGGCATAATAAATTCTATAAAATTTACCTTTATATTGTCATTTGTCGCGTCTGTCTAACATGTTTAAAATGTTGGCACTTAATTATCATCATGATATCTAGTCAGTTTTTGTGGTTATCCTGTTGTATAGTTTCTATTACCCTTTTCAGCTTCATACAGATATCATAATATACATTTTTTTTCGCTCGCTTTTTTCGCTCAGCCCATTTTTTTCGGGAAAAAATCGGTAGAACAAAAAAAATTGGTGTGGCCCTACAACAAGATAACTCAACACCTATGGCAAGCTAGTGATATCATAACTTTATGCCCAGGTATACTGATTTTACTCTAAGTTAGTGCTGATATAATTTAATATGTTATTTTTTAATTAAATATTCACGGACGTTACATAAAGGGTCTGATATCTTTATATTTAATTTATTTTCAATTGTGACAATATTTCACTTGTTTTACAATTATAAGGTTCTACCATTATTACTGACCATTTTTCTTTATTTCGGTTTGAAAATCTAGCATTTCTAGGGCAAGTCAATTTGAAGATCTCTTGGAAAAAATGTTTACTTTTTTTCAATATATTTTTTTTTCGCATTTCTGTCTTATGTTTTAGTTTTGTTTCATATTCCATGCAAACCATCTTACCTATTTACACATACTTTGATCTTATAAAACTGTCTAGTTACAAAACGGAAACTTGTATGCAACGAGTTGCCAGCTTGGCTACAGAGACGAGTGGTACCGTCCCACAGCACTTTTGTGCTTTGATTATTATTACGGATGACACTATTAAATGCAAAAACATGATCTTTGCACGACCGCTTCTTGCGAAATCCATTTTGTTCATCCGCTAACAGTTCGTTGTTTTCAAGATAATCACTAAGACGTTTATTGAAGAATGATGTGTATATATATTTGGCCAAATTGGTGACAATACTTTTTGATTAATTAACTAGTTTGTATAATCGCTACATCCGGATACATCACTTTAATCAGATGCCGTGTTTGGAAGCCGATGAAGCGTATATTGACCTACATGAACACTGACCAAGATGTTGGCCAGGAACCTCCGGAACCTCCGGAACCTCCGGAACCTCCGGAACCTCCGGAACCTCCGGAACCTCCGGAACCTCCGGAACCTCCGGAACCTCCTCTACGAAGCCTAGTTTCCTTACTGTGAACAATATTGACCTACATGAACAATGACCTAGATATTTACCAGGAACTATCGGAACCACCTCTACGAAGCCTAGGTTCCTTACTGTGAACAATATTGACCTACATGAACAATGACCTAGATATTTACCAGGAACTATCGGAACCACCTCTACGAAGCCTAGTTTTCTTACTGTGAACAATATTGACCTACATGAACAATACGTTAGTGTATTTACTTGGTCTTTGTATGAGTGCTTATCATTTTCGGCACAGCCGTATTTAGCGAAGCTCCTAGATGGTGTTACTTTGACAATAAGCGAGAGACAATGCTAAACAACAAACATTTATTAGCGAGTGTCAATGTTTAACGACAACAATTTGTTGCACTATGTAAAATACTCAACTGTGCGTTTGTACGTTGTTAAACATTTCTTTAAGTGATTTGTAAGCATGCATGTATGTTTTTATTCAGCTATAAATTTTAACATGAAAGCAATTAGTCATTGCCATGCACGAATCAATTAGTACAAGTAGCCAGTCTAAATGTCGACGCGTAAACTGACCAATCAGTAGACAGGGATGAGGGGTCCAGGAGATAATATTGTATAACTAATTGTTTTATTACAGTTCAACGGGTAGCCCTTAATAACTGCGCAATTAAGTTATTGACAAGTGTTAATTAAGTTAACAATTTAACAATGCATCTCTATCTCGTTTACGTTACCTTGATCTGTAGTGTTTATCCGTTAAACAAATAAAATACGAGTATCAAGAGCAAGGGACATACACTCTTAAGAATGTTGCAAAAGAAGTGTATAGCGTTGTATTTGACAGGCTTACACACAGTTTGATTGTCCTTCCCGATCAAATTAAATCTAAGTATACTGTTGGGAGGTGATTTTTGACTGTCTCTCTCTTTATGTACCGAGTAACTAAAGTATTCGCACTTTTTAATCAGTTACACAATCGAAAATGAAACGAAATGTTGGGATGTATTGTTTGTTGTCACCGCCAACGTGAACAGGTTCGACAAGCCTCTTTTGACCTTAAGGCTGAACTTAAGGAATCCGGCTACGGGATCGGCGTACAGATACCAAAAGAGTGGCGTGACGCCAGGCGCAACTTGAACAACATATACCTCAGCGAGAAGGAGGCGGGCAAAACCGTCCGATTCGTAGGCGACAAACTTTATGTCAACGATGCAGTGTACAAGCCACAAAAACCCTAGAGGTGTCGAGAGGAGCAAATAAACATAATCTCTTGGAACATTAATGGCCTAGCCAGGAAAATTTCCGATCCAGATTTTATTGACTTTATTAATAACCATGATGTTATCATTCTTACCGAAACTTGGGTGTCACCAAAAACAAGCCTTAACTTAAACATAAATAGTTATAGTGTTAAACATTTATTTGGAAATAAGTCACAGAACACAAAGAAAGGACGATATTCTGGTGGAATTTCAATTTACTATTAATCCAGTCTCATTGATAAAATTATTATTGTAAAAGAACATCAATGTGGAATTGTTTGGTTTAAAATTTGTAAAACTGTTTTTCATTTTAATGAAGATGTGTATATTTGTTGTACGTACATTCCTCCACGCGATTCTAATATTTTAAATCAGTCTAATATTGATATATTTGATCAATTAGAAATTGATATAGGACATTATGAAGTACTCGGAAAAGTACTTGTGACTGGAGATCTCAATTGTAGAACATCAAATGAACCTGATTTTATTGTATTTGACAGATTTTTAGATAATAACTTGACTTTAAACGCAAATGAAAATAATATACCTAGGGTAAACAAAGACCACGTGCTCGACGCACATGGCACACGGTTGATCGACTTATGTAAAACCACAAATTTACTAATAGCCAATGGCCGCATACATAGTGATAAATCCGTCGGAGATTATACATTTATGAACCGTAACGGGATGAGTGTAGTTGACTATTTATTACTGAACCACATTGATTTTAACCACATTACGTCTTTTGAAATTATGTTGCCAAATGATTTATCTGACCATCGTGCAATACATTTTTGTATTGAACGACTACGCCCACTTGAAAGTACACGTGACCAAAATACCGCACCTGAAATATTTTTAGCGTGGGATGATGCGCAAACTACGACTTTTCGTTCACTTTTACTGAATGACGTGACACGCTTAAATCAGCTGACTACTAATTTAAATGATAATACGATAGATGAGTCGATCAATTACTTTACACATTTTATGCAAGATAACGCCTTCAAGGTTTTTGGTAAACTTAAGAAAGATAACTCATTGTCCAAAGAAAAAGCAAAGAAAAAATGGTTCAATAAAGAATGCTATGATGCGCGTAAAATATCTAATCAAGCGAGAAACATTTTTTTAAGAAATAGAAACACAGATAATAAAGACGATTTCCTAAATAAAAAGCGTACTTACGCGAATGTGAAACGCAAATATAAACGCATATTCATGAAAACTGAAGGAAAACGGGTTTCATTATTAGCGAAGTCTAACCCAAAATTATTTTGGAAAAATATTAAGACACAATATAAAAAAACGCAAAATGAAAATAATAACTTGAACTTAAATGACATATATTCGCATTTTAATGATTTATACGGAACAGTACCTACATATAATAATGACCAAAGTAACGATGCGACATATGAAAACTATATCTATGACAATGATTTAGATATTGCATTTACTACTTCGGAAATAAAACATGCTGTCTTTTCACAGAATAACTCAAAAAGTCCTGGCACAGATAATTTAATAGCGGAAGTGTTTAAGAATTCTTTTGATATAATTTCACCATTTTTAACTAGATTTTACAATAAAATATTTAATGATGGTGTATTCCCGAAATGCTGGGAAGAGGGTATTATTATACCTATATTTAAAGGCGGGTCTCACGAAGCAAATAACTATCGAGGAATAACACTCAACAATATTCTATCAAAAATATACTCCAAGTTGTTAGTCAACAGACTTACTACATGGGCGGATAAACATGATAAATTTATCGATAATCAGTTTGGTTTTCAAAAAAATAAATCAACCACAGATTGTATCTTTGTACTTTATGCTATAATTGCGAAAACTTTATCAACCAAAAAAAAATTATACGTAGCATTCTTAGACTGGGAAAAAATGTTTGACAGAATTGACAGAATGCTTTTATGGAGAAAATTACTGAAGGAGAATATAAGTACTAAATTCATAAATGCACTACAATCTATGTATTCTACCGTTACGTCATCTGTTCGATATAATCATATGAAATCTAATCCGATCAACTCTAAAATCGGTGTAAAACAGGGCGATCCTGCCAGTAGCATTTTGTGTCTTTTTTTCCTTAACGACATATTAAATAATATAAATAAATCTATAAATGGTATTGTAAGCATTGATGATATACAATTATTCCTTTTATTATTTGCTGACGACGCTGCTGTATTTGCATATGATCCAGTATCGTTACAATCTATACTAAATGATATAGAACAATACTGTAATTCATGTAACTTAAGATTGAATGTCGCAAAAACTAAAATAATGATTTTTGAAAAAGGAAGACATACGTCATATGATTTTTTCATCTATAATACACGAATTGACATTGTTGAATCATTTAAATATTTAGGAATACATCTTTTTAAAAATGGATGTTGGAACCGCACTCAAAAACGAATTGCCCAACATGCCTCATTCTCATTACATAATTTATTTATAGTATACAATCAATTAGATATTCCAATATCTCAGAGGATCAATCTATTCGACTCTATTGTTTTGCCAACATTAAACTATTCTGCTGAAGTCTGGGGTCATCATACGAGCCCAAATATTGAAGCAATTTTCTCTAAATTTTGTAGAAGGATATTATGTGTTAAACGATCAACAAATTTAAACGCTCTGTATGGAGAGTTAGGTCGTATACCCTTGTATGTACACAGAAAATTAATATTGATTAAATATTGGATAAAAATATTAACACTTAACGAACAAAGTATACTTTTTAAAACTTATAAAATGCTTAAGAATGATGCTGATGATGGCCTATCATACAATGGGAGTAATTGGGCATATAATACAAAGAACATTTTAGAACAAATAGGATTGTCAAATATGTGGAACAACCAATTTAACATGCTTATAAATTACAACACTGTTAAACAACGAATATTAGACATTTTTCACCAAAGCTGGTATTCTTCAATTAATAATTCAACTCGCCTAGAAACATACAGTTTATTCAAACACTCATTTAATTTAGAAAGATATCTCGACGTAATCAAAGAATCTAAATTTAGAATTGCTCTCGCAAGATTTCGAACATCATCTCATGACTTAGCTGTAGAACGTGGCCGATATTTAAATATACATAGAAACGACAGAATTTGTAAAAACTGTAATACAGAAATAATAGAAAACGAATATCATTTTCTATTAATTTGCACAAAATTCTCTGATTTAAGATCAAAATATATAAAAAAATACTACTACACATGGCCCACGAAACAGAAATTGTCTAATCTTATGACAGCAACATCAAACATTATTGTCACCAATTTGGCCAAATATATTTTCTACGCCAATCTAATTAGAAATTGAATAATTTTATGCTCATATTTTGACATATTTTGATATATTTTGAATGTATACATGCACTGTAACATCATGTGCTCTTCAGAAAATCTATGCCTTTTGTCAGAAATATTTTTGTATAATTGCTATAAAACATGTTAATATGTTTTGAATGCAATAAACTATTGAATTGAATTGAATTGAATTGTTTGTTGTTAAGAATTCTTTATACTACACGCAACTTAGTTTGTATCCGTTTGTTGAACAGATGTGTGGTAGAGAAATAAACAATAACACAAGTCTAAGGGAACGTGTTTTATTGGATGTTAAACATATATTGTAAACAACAAAATAATGATGACCCTTGATGGTTCAAGTTTTTCAAGTTAAAAGTTTATTGACAAAAACTCACAAAGTTCATTGTCATAACTAAATACATACAATGGGAAAGGAGAACAAAATTACATAAACAAACATTATATACGAGAAAAGTGTGTATAAATATAGTATGAATCATTGACAGATAAAGACTATACATGTAGATGACATAGACTGTATATTGGAAAATCGCGCATACAGTGAGGTTGTAACATAAGGCTAATGAACATAATACATTGCTTGATGAGTAAATTATTCACTCAATAAATAAGCATGAAAAATAAAAGATGCTTGTGTTCTTAAAATGACAGTATTTGAATAATGATGACCCTTGAAAGTAGTCTACGAGTCTCGTGCAGCATTACAAGGATGAGCCTTGAAGGTAGTCTACGAGTCTCGTGCAGCATTACAATGATGACCCTTGAAAGTAGTCTACGAGTCTCGTGCAGCATTACAATGATGAGCCTTGAAAGTAGTCTACGAGTCTCTTGCAGCATTACAATGATGAGCCTTGAAAGTAGTCTACGAGTCTCGTGCAGCATTACAATGATGAGCCTTGAAAGTAGTCTACGAGTCTCGTGCAGCATTACAATGATGAGCCTTGAAAGTAGTCTACGAGTCTCGTGCAGCATTACAATGATGACCCTTGAAAGTAGTCTACGAGTCTCGTGCAGCATTACAATGATGAGCCTTGAAAGTAGTCTACGAGTCTCGTGCAGCATTACAATGATGACCCTTGAAAGTAGTCTACGAGTCTCGTGCAGCATTACAATGATGAGCCTTGAAAGTAGTATACGAGTCTCGTGCAGCATTACAGCTCGCTTAGCTCTCGAGCAAAACAATTGTTGCAAAATCACTGACACTAGGAAAGGTCACTCACATTACTTTCCACCAGACAGTTGGTTGTAAATCTAGCTGTTAGTATGGGGTCTTGTGTTATCATGTTAAAATATGATTTGTAGGTATGGAAGACTACTATCAACAACAATCATAGGCAAGAGATACCCACCCAACAACCATAACACTTCCGCATAGCCAACGTGTGAGCTGACGTATACAACATTTTGCATTATGTTCACCCCGCCGACGTGTGAGCTGACGTATACAACAGTTTGCATTATGTTCACCCCGCCAACGTGTGAGCTGACGTATACAACAGTTTGCATTATGTTCACCCCGCCGACGTGTGAGCTGACGTATACAACAGTTTGCATTATGTTAACCCCGCCGACGTGTGAGCTGACGTATACAACAGTTTGCATTATGTTCACCCCACCATGATGTGAGCTGACGTATACAACAGTTTGCATTATGTTCACCCCGCCAACGTGTGAGCTGACGTATACAACAGTTTGCATTATGTTCACCCCGCCGACGTGTGAGCTGACGTATACAACAGTTTGCATTATGTTCACCCCGCCAACGTGTGAGCTGACGTATACAACAGTTTGCATTATGTTCACCCCGCCGACGTGTGAGCTGACGTATACAACAGTTTGCATTATGTTCACCCCGCCGACGTGTGAGCTGACGTATACAACAGTTTGCATTATGTTCACCCCGCCAACGTGTGAGCTGACGTATACAACAGTTTGCATTATGTTCACCCCGCCGACGTGTGAGCTGACGTATACAACAGTTTGCATTATGTTCACCCCGCCAACGTGTGAGCTGACGTATACAACAGTTTGCATTATGTTCATCCCGCCAACGTGTGAGCTGACGTATACAACAGTTTGCATTATGTTCACCCCGCCATGATGTGAGCTGACGTATACAACAGTTTGCATTATGTTCACCCCGCCAACGTGTGAGCTGACGTATACAACAGTTTGCATTATGTTCACCCCGCCAACGTGTGAGCTGACGTATACAACAGTTTGCATTATGTTCACCCCGCCGACGTGTAAGCTGACGTATACAACAGTTTGCATTATGTTCACCCCGCCAACGTGTGAGCTGACGTATACAACAGTTTGCATTATGTTCACACCGCCAACGTGTGAGCTGACGTATACAACAGTTTGCATTATGTTCACCCCGCCGACGCCAAACCTTTGAACGTCCATCATGCATATCCAGACAGAATCTGGATTCACCAGTACACAGAACAAGTTGTTATGTATCCATCTAACATGCTGTCATCACCAATCTTTCGCGTATCAGAACATTACTCCTGTTAAGTAACATAATAAGTGGTCAACTAGATAAGATTCGTGTTACCACTTACATCTAGTGTAATACCTCATAAAAAGGTAAGAGGTGGCAGTTCTGGGCACTTTTAAGCCTGTTTCTAGTTTTATGATCTTTATCTTACCGAAAATGTATCGCGAACATTAACTAGATAGCTAGATAATTATCGTAATAATTAAGTGGTTAACACGAAACAATTCGCGAACGCTATCATGCTAACTGGTGGCAGTAATAGGCCACCATACGTTTCTTTTACGACTATATGGTAGATTCATTCCATTTCACACAACGATTGACCGTCATATTTATATAAAAGCGTTTCTGTATTGAGAGAAGCTGAATTCAGACATCAACACGAAAGTTGGGAATTTCTGAAACTTAAGAAGAAAAGGTGAACATCGGATAGGATATTATAATTATCGTTTTCATTACGAACTCGAAATGACATTAAGTATGCGCTCGTACACTCGCACAAAGTTCTAACGCATCACTTTGGGTTTACTTGATTTCGGAAAGACGAACTAAGTATGGAAATTTATGGTCATTGTAGTAGAAAAAAACAATGAAATCAAACAGAACAAAAAAAAGTGCTTGAATAGGTCCAGCAAATAAACGTATTTAAAATGTACAGAAACAATAAGTGATAATTTTAATAAAAGTTCAATTTCGTAAGCTGAAAACAAAGAAATTGTACTCTATGTAATTAATTACTGAGCGTTTGCTAGGCACCAGCGGTTTATGATTTTTTGCGTACTTACAGCATTACACGAGTCCCCTTAACTGATGTCGAGACGAAGGGCTCTAACACCTCTGGTTCCACTTCCGGTATTTTAAAATTTACAATTTTAACTTGGATCCACGTGGAAATCTCGTGTAACAAGCTCACATAAATAATGTCGTTGTTATATTCAATTAATTATCTTTAGGAGTACAACATAGTTTACTTTTAGACCAACAGGAAATGCAATTTTAGCCACATTTATGAAAGGGCATACTATTTTTCATCATTTTAGAGGACAAATAGCACTCCCATATTTCTTTTGGACCATTTTTGACTCCAAACACCATGTTTCGAGGGTTTAACGCAAGACTATCGTAACTCCAATGTATTTATATAAGAGTTACGATAGTCTTGCACTGAACCCTCGGTTTATAAGGACTGTAATACAAAACAACACAATTGGAAAAAGAAATCCCGTGAAAGAAGGTCAAGTAAAATCAGCTAGTCAAAAATACCGAAAGTGTGATACTATTCTTGGAAATATGAGACTACAGACTGCTTTAAATGTCATGTTTTTAGTTGCAAAACAACATATATAACAAAGTTTAAAACATATATTTTGACACTAAAATGTCAATCTTTTCAATCAGGCTCCATGAAAATATTTATGAAAACTTGGATGGGTTTTGCAGCTATCTGGAGGATTGACCACCAAAAACTGGCCAGGAATAACTCATTGAGATATACATTAGTTTCTTGCAAAACATTTTATTTTCTACTTTTTCCTTGTATTCATGCTTTATCGGAATGATATCTCTATTAGGTAGTGTTAATGTTCCCCATTCTTTGCTGATGGAACATCCACACGAACGCACCTTGTACCTATGTTTTCTTTCCTTTTCTCCTTCTTTTTAGTGCTTTTTTCTCTTTACCTTTTATTTGTATGGACCTTCTTTCTCATCTCCAATCTATTTTTCTATATACATGTAAAATGTTTCATTTGTATGGACCTTCTTTCTCATCTCCTATCTATTTTTCTATATACATGTAAAGTGTTTCATATGTATGGACCTTCTTTCTCATTTCCTATCTATTTTTCTATATACATGTAAAATGTTTCATTTGTATGGACCTTCTTTCTCATCTCCTATCTATTTTTCTATATACATGTAAAATGTTTCATATGTATGGACCTTCTTTCTCATCTCCTATCTATTTTTCTATATACATGTAAAATGTTTCATTTGTATGGACCTTCTTTCTCATCTCCTATCTATTTTTCTATATACATGTAAAATGTTTCATTTGTATGGACCTTCTTTCTCATCTCCTATCTATTTTTCTATATACATGTAAAATGTTTCATTTGTATGGACCTTCTTTCTCATCTCCTATCTATTTTTCTATATACATGTAAAATGTTTCATATGTATGGACCTTCTTTCTCATTTCCTATCTATTTTTCTATATACATGTAAAGTGTTTCATATGTATGGACCTTCTTTCTCATTTCCTATCTATTTTTCTATATACATGTAAAATGTTTCATTTGTATGGACCTTCTTTCTCATCTCCTATCTATTTTTCTATATACATGTAAAATGTTTCATTTGTATGGACCTTCTTTCTCATCTCCTATCTATTTTTCTATATACATGTAAAATGTTTCATATGTATGGACCTTCTTTCTCATTTCCTATCTATTTTTCTATATACATGTAAAATGTTTCATATGTATGGACCTTCTTTCTCATTTCCTATCTATTTTTCTATATACATGTAAAATGTTTCATATGTATGGACCTTCTTTCTCATCTCCTATCTGTTTTTCTATATACATGTAAAATGTGTCATATGTGTGGACCTTCTTTCTCATCTCCTATCTATTTTTCTATATACATGTAAAATGTTTCATATGTATGGACCTTCTTTCTCATCTCCTATCTGTTTTTCTATATACATGTAAAATGTGTCATATGTATGGACCTTCTTTCTCATCTCCTATCTATTTTTCTATATACATGTAAAATGTTTCATATGTATGGACCTTCTTTCTCATCTCCTATGTATTTTTCTATATACATGTAAAATGTGTCATATGTATGGACCTTCTTTCTCATCTCCTATCTATTTTTCTATATACATGTAAAATGTTTCATTTGTATGGACCTTCTTTCTCATCTCCTATCTATTTTTCTATATACATGTAAAATGTTTCATATGTGTGGACCTTCTTTCTCATCTCCTATCTATTTTTCTATATACATGTAAAATGTTTCATATGTATGGACCTTCTTTCTCATCTCCTATCTATTTTTCTATATACATGTAAAATGTGTCATATGTATGGACCTTCTTTCTCATCTCCTATCTATTTTTCTATATACATGTAAAATGTTTCATTTGTATGGACCTTCTTTCTCATATCCTATCTATTTTTCTATATACATGTAAAATGTTTCATATGTGTGGACCTTCTTTCTCATTTCCTATCTATTTTTCTATATACATGTAAAATGTTTCATATGTATGGACCTTCTTTCTCATCTCCTATCTATTTTTCTATATACATGTAAAATGTTTCATTTGTACAGCAATGCTTTATTTAACATTTGTAAAACTATGTAATTCACTTTTTGCAGTTCAGCAAACAGTGTTCAAGGGAAGGAACTGTAATACTCCAACTAATAACATACTTACCTCCCTTTTAAACACTATGCTTTATGATATTCTTGTTTTTTAGGGTAATAAAATAGGATATTGTCTCTGATAAGGGAAAACAAAATAACAATTTTAATTAAGACAGTATATTTCTTGTGAATTGTATTATGTTTAATCATGTTGTCACATTTGGTACTATATAATATACTTTTACATTCTATCTTGTACTCCAACATACAGTTAACTGATTTTCTCTAAAATCACTGTTTAAATATATTATGATCTGACACTGACATTTTAGTAATCAGAATTTAAAGCACTGTATGATATATATATATAGCAATACCAATATTTTACAACATTACTGTATTTTTCAAGTTAACCTAATAACCATTTAATTTATATTAAACAATTCTCTTAAAAAGTAGTTAATAGAGGCCAACACAAGTTCAATATATGTTGCCAAACATTTAAATTTTCCTATTACTTTGTGTCTTTCTTTTTTGGTTATTCAATATGTGATGTTACTTAGAAAAAAATAATATCTCTGCAAATGTTTATTTTCTTGCTATGCTGTATAAAAATAATAATGCTGTATGATCAGAAATCTGAATATTCATATGCCTAGATTTCTTCATTGACATGAAAGTGTCTCTAGGGAAACCGTCAGGACTTATATGTATTATTTCTTGCAAAATGTGTTCATTTCAGCGAAATAAAATATTTTCGGCGGCAATGATGTCATTCCTTTATTTTATGTTATATATTTTTACATTCATCAACTACATAACATGTTATGGCACATTGTTTTAACTGAATGTTGGTATTGGGTTGTACATTACAACCTCTCCAAAATAAACATCGTCTGCAGCAACAATCACTCGTCAACAACCGAATATGCCTTCCAGCGGTAACGTCTCTAGAGCAACAATCAACAACTAAACGTGCGTCTGCCACACTGCATTGCTCTGTATACATCATTGTCCAAAATCTCTGCTAAAATGGCCCATTAAATTGTCGTTGGATCTAAATATTGTAATATGCGTGCTCTGGATTATTATATGTCATGAGCGCTGCTATGGGATTTACAACATCTTCTGTAAGTGACGTCATTTTAAGAAAACGCAACATGTGATGTCATTATTTGCAAAGCAGGAAACACTATTTACTCCGTATGGTCAATTCGTTTTCATATTGCCATATGGGGCACATATTGCTTACTGTCAGTACATGGTGACGTCATATGTGACGTTTTCTGGAAATGATGTCACTTAAAGAAGAGGTTGGAACTCGTTCAGCGGCGCTCTCATAATGACTAGGTAACATTATAATTCATCCCGTCCGTAATCATTTACTAGAAGTTTCTCCACCACAGACCACGTGCCATTATTCGGCCTAGGTTTGATGCCAGTCACGTGGCAGATTAACTGATACACGTTTACAATGTCGAATGATTCAACCACTTCGTTCCTGGCGAAATCTGAAATCACATTTATAACCCCATTATTATCATAGGTTTGGTTGGCATAAATGTTAGCGAGTAATGGAACAATATCTGTAAAGGAACTTCTTATGTCTCCAAGTTAGAGTATATTATATTATACAATGTACAATGTATATAATAACGAATGTAACCCTGTAGATAGCATGCTCTAAGGAAGGGATGCTAAGACAAATGTTATCATGCGTGTGTTTGTAGCAATGCATCTGACTAAATGGAATAAGAAATACATCTGAATGCAAATATTATTGACGCCTGTTTTTATACCTTTTTCTTTTTGTTCATGGAAGGAGCAGTTATTATTTCAGTCATGGTAAAGCATTTAAAAATTGAACTTTTACAGAATAAAAACAAACGAAATGGGTTTCAAAAAACTTATTATGCATACATTCTCTATGAATACATTGTGTTTTATATTTCAGTGAAAATCTAACTTTTATGCAATTTTGTTCTTGGTTTAAAACGTCTGCTAAAATAGCTAATGCCTGAACAGATCTTTTAAAACCCGTGACGGTCGTTACCAAAATGCTTGCAGCAGTTACCTCCCTTTGCGTTTAGAAGTAGTTTAGTAATTATTTGAGCTATGCTCGCAACTCATCAGATTTCTTCGATGAGGTTTGACATGACGCTATCATCACGGAAATAAATTAAACCGTCACGGGTATGAAATGTACAAACCCGAAAAAGAAAATGACTTAAGGTGCACACAGTAAAAAACTCAATCATTATTATAGTTTATAAAACAATAAAATGTAGTGTGTAAAAATGATGTGTACTGACTGCTGTAGAAAAGTATTTTGATTTTATGTACATTGTATTTGTATCCAAAAGCTGTTTATTACATTTCCCCCTAAGAAAATGATGATTTTCCTTATTTACATCAGTAATGTACATAGATGTGCATGTCTTACACAATCATATTACATGTTCAATATTCGCAAAATTCAGTTTGCGTTACTATGTCTATATTTGTTTTGTTTTCTCTATCTATTCCCTTCAAATATTTTACAACAATGATTTTGCTACACTTTTAACCGGCGACATTGATGCTTTGCATCAACTTTCTTGTTATTTACTGTAATACAATGGTAGCAAAGCATAGTATGTAATGCCGACCGTATATGTACATGAATATTATTCTCAATGTTGACGAAAGTGTAATCTTGTACTGGTGTTTACAAGTCAACTTGGGAACTAGGTCACTTTCTCTACTGATAAATAGTTGTGTACTTGTCAGTGAGAATTAAGATGAATATTTTATGTGGAATTATTGCATTTCTTCCAGCTGTTTGTAAGTTTTGATTTATTGACAAACTCTGTATACGTATGACTATACATGTACTTAGTGTAAGGTGGGGCAAAACATATTAAGCAATATTTTACGATACAATAATAACCATCAGTTAGATTAAGAATTAACTGGCTATACGTGCAAGTTTACACAAGACCAATTCATTTATAACATGGTTAACGCGAGATACAAAACGGGATGAAGCTCAATAAATTGAACATAACTTCATTGATTTTTGCTTTTTTGGGGCAAAACCCATTTTGATAAGGGGCAGTAACCTCTAAACATCATATATTTATAAATAACTTCTGGTAAAATGTAGTACAATTTCGCGATCATGTAAGCACTGCATTAATACCGTCAAACAAACGCACGAATGGCAAAAATAGAGAATACAAGGTGTACGAGGCAATACTAACATATTAAATAATCAGCGTTAACACAAAATAGTGTAAAATTACAAAAATGAGTATTAAAAATTTACATTTAAAGTTACATGTTACAATTTTTCGCGGTATTCACACCTGCGTAAGACGTCATAAAAAGAATATCGCCAGGCACGGTAAATCTAATGATGTCAGACTGTTTACGCGTAGGCCTTTTACCTCGTATGGGCTTTTTGTCCGTCCTCACCCTACTATTGTTTAATGAGCTAAGTTTACTTGATACATGTCATTTAGTGAGTTCTTATACATAGCTGCACTACTGTTGTTGTAATAGTTTCACTTAGTCGTTTAATTCGGTATTCTTATCGTTCGTCCTGTATCAACTTTTGCTGAGGCTGACAAAGTCTCTTACTCCCTAGACAAAATCCCAGACAAAATATCCTACACCAAAACATAATCACAGAAAGCGAGACAAATCACCGACCTCCAATACAAAATCCCAGAATCCCTGACTTTATCTCATATCACCAGACAAAATCCCAGAACCCAGATATAATCTCAGAACCTCAGACAAATTCTCCTACCCCCAGACAAAACATCCTACCAAGACAAACTCTCCTACCCCCAGACAAAATCCCAGAACCCCAGACATAATATCAGAATCTCAGACAAACTCTCCTACCCTCAGACATAATCTCCTACCCCCAGACAAACTCTCCTACCCCCAGACATAATCTCAGAACCTCAGACAAATGCTTCTATCCCCAGACAAACTCTCCTATCCCCAGACATAATCTCGGAACCTCAGACAAACTCTCCTATCCCCAGACATAATCTCGGAGCCTCAGACAAACTCTCCTATCCCCAGACATAATCTCGGAACCTCAGACAAACTCTCCTATCCCCAGACATAATCTCGGAATCCCAGACAAACTCTCCTATCCCCAGACATAATCTCGGAACCTCAGACAAACTCTCCTATCCCCAGACATAATCTCGGAACCTCAGACAAACTCTCCTATCCCCAGACATAATCTCGGAACCTCAGACAAACTCTCCTATCCCCAGACATAATCTCGGAACCCCAGACAAACTCTCCTATCCCCAGACATAATCTCGGAACCTCAGACAAACTCTCCTACCCCCAGACATAATCTCGGAACCTCAGACAAACTCTCCTACCCCCAGACATAATCTCAGAGCCTCAGACAAACTCTCCTATCCCCAGACAAAATCCCAGAACCCCAGACATAATATCACAACCTCAGACAAACTCTCCTACCCTCAGACATAATCGCCTACCCCCAGACAAACTCTCCGACCCCCAGACAAACTTTCCATACCCCCAGACATAATCTCAGTACCTCAGACAGACTCTACTACCCTCAGACATAATCTCCTACCCCCAGACAAACTCTCATACTCCCAGACATAATCTCAGAACCTCAGACAAATTCTCCTATCCCCAGACAAAACATCCTACCCCAGACCAAAATCTTCTTCCCCAGACAAAATCCCAGAACCCCAGGCACAACACCAGAACCCCAGCCCAAATCCCAGAACCCAAGACAAAATTCAAGAACCTCAGACAAAATCCCAGAACCCCAGAGAAAATGTATGTTTCTGAAATTCGATGAGAGATGAACAATATCATTAAACTAATTATTTCAGTTGGTAACTGTCCTGATGGATGGCTTTGGACCAGTGCGACATGTTATCATTTCAGTGACGAGGAACAAGCGATGGCTTCTGCTACGGTAGATTTATGAATTATCATCTTGATCCCAACATGAAACAAAGTATTGGTAGTTTAGGAAAATTATTATTATACGGTAGATTAATTTACAACAATAAGACAGCTAATACCGACTTATGATTTGTGGTTATAACTCCAGTCCTGATTTCTTTAGACGTGTACTATTAATACATGTACTAACATTTTATGTGGGTCCATGATTCATTCCGTTTTATTGCTATTTTCTTGAAGTTTGTGGAATACATATACTGGTTTATACATACATGTATAAACTTGAGGAAATAATGCATAATTAAATCATGTTTTACATTTGAACAGTATATGTGCAAAGTGCTAGGTGGTCACTTGGTAGACATTGAAGACGGTTTAGAGGAGTCTTTCTTGAAAAAAGTTGCAGCATTTTATGGACGTAAGTAATGAAACAATCTGTCTGCCTATGTCCAAAACAATGCTAGAGACACCCTGGGTCTTCCACCACCATATCAACTAGAAAAGTCACTACATGACCCTGGCTGTATATGTGACGTAAAGCCCCATTACATAATAATGATTGTTCAATTACGTTTCCAGTATGAGCGGGCAACCACGGAAGCATGTAACCGCCGTCGCCTTAACGCCCTATGGTGAACGCGAAAACCTGTCTTCTAAAGAACTATCTTCTATTCTGTGTAGAAACATCCCACTAAATTATAAACATTAAGTGTTTGGTTCGATAATTATATAATCGCGTAAATATATATTTCTCTGTGTTTGTTTAAAACTACTGATACAAATCTCTAGAAAAACGTGCTGGCAGTGAATAGTATCCAAAGGTCACGTGGTTTCCCCCACCGTGTTTCAATTGATGGATGCCTACTGGACCCGATTATTTGAATTCAGAAGCGTTATGGTTGGTGTTTACCTGGAGTGAAGCGTAATGGTTGGTGTTTACCTGGAGTGAAGCGTAATGGCTGGTGTTTACCAACTTAATAACTCCAGTGGACTGAAGCGTAATGGTTGGTGTTTACATGGAGTGAAGCGTAATGGTTGGTGTTTACCAACTTAATGACTCCAGTGGAGTGAAGCATAATGGTTGGTGTTTACCATGACTCCAGTGGAGTGAAGCATAATGGTTGGTGTTTACCAACTTAATGACTCCAGTGGAGTGAAGCGTAATGGTTGGTGTTTACCAACTTAATGACTCCAGTGAACTGAAGCGTAATGGTTGGTGTTTACATGGAGTGAAGCGTAATGGCTGGTGTTTACCAACTTAATAACTCCAGTGGACTGAAGCGTAATGGTTGGTGTTTACATGGAGTGAAGCGTAATGGTTGGTGTTTACCAACTTAATGACTCCAGTGGAGTGAAGCATAATGGTTGGTGTTTACCATGACTCCAGTGGAGTGAAGCATAATGGTTGGTGTTTACCAACTTAATGACTCCAGTGGAGTGAAGCGTAATGGTTGGTGTTTACCAACTTAATGACTCCAGTGGAGTGAAGCGTAATGGTTGGTGTTTACCAACTTAATGACTCCAGTGGAGTGAAGCGTAATGGTTGGTGTTTACCAACTTAATGACTCCAGTGGAGTGAAGTATAATGGTTGGTGTTTACAAACTTAATGACTCCAGTGGAGTGAAGCGTAATGGTTGGTGTTTACCAACTTAATGACTCCAGTGGAGTGAAGCATAATGGTTGGTGTTTACCAACTTAATAACTCCAGTGAACTGAAGCGTAATGGTTGGTGTTTACCAACTTAATGACTCCAGTGAACTGAAGCGTAATGGTTGGTGTTTACCAACTTAATGACTCCAGTGAACTGAAGCGTAATGGTTGGTGTTTACCAACTTAATAACTCCAGTGAACTGAAGCGTAATGGTTGATGTTTACCTGGAGTGAAGCGTAATGGTTGGTGTTTACCAACTTAATGACTCCAGTGGAGTGAAGCGTAATGGTTGGTGTTTACCAACTTAATGACTCCAGTGGAGTGAAGCGTAATGGTTGGTGTTTACCAACTTAATGACTCCAGTGGAGTGAAGCGTAATGGTTGGTGTTTACCAACTTAATAACTCCAGTGAACTCAAGCGTAATGGTTGGTGTTTACCAACTTAATAACTCCAGTGAACTGAAGCGTAATGGTTGGTGTTTACCAACTTAATGACTCCAGTGGAGTGAAGCGTAATGGTTGGTGTTTACCAACTTAATAACTCCAGTGAACTGAAGCGTAATGGTTGGTGTTTACCAACTTAATAACTCCAGTGAACTGAAGCGTAATGGTTGGTGTTTACCAACTTAATGACTCCAGTCCCTGATTTTGTAGACTTTACTATCTGTGTTGTGTGTTTGTTGTTATGTTGCGCATATATCTCTATAAGATTTATGCCTGTTTCGAAGTAAATGGGTATATTGTTTTGTTCATGTCGGTCGGTCAGTGGTCCATTTGGTATCCGATAAGTAATAGAATACCGCTTTGGTCTACAGAGGCTAACGTCGTGATTGGTGATTAAGTGTGACCACTAGATGGCTCCTAGTGATAAGGGATAAGTAGGTAAAATGTCAAAATCACAGTGACCATAAGACTATTTGAGGGGTCACATGGCAACGGTCGCTTTTCACTACCGACATACGGTACCTTATGGGGGCGTATTTTGTTACAGCTCTAGTTTTATTGAGACTTTATTATTTCACCTAGCTCAAAATTGTGTCCGTGTGATATTGTAGGGATAAATGTTTGTATTATCAGATGACTATTGGATCGGGTTAAATAACGTACAAGATGACAGTGAATGGATGTGGCTCCATAGTATGAAAACATTAAATGATACCCAGTATGAGAACTGGTTTCCTGGGCAACCAGATAACACCGGCAAGTCAGAACATTGTGTGATCATAAATAGCAGTAATAGTGGACAATGGTTTGATAGCGACTGTACAGACACTAACAGATATATATGTGAGATGGTCGATCCCTCTGTTTGAAGTGTACAACTATAAACGCCTCGCTTGTTTATTAGAGCCATTAAAGTTGTCTGTATAAAATAAATATTTTGTGCTTGCAATATGTGTTCTTTTCCATTATTTTAAAGCTGACGAATGGATACTGCTGATTGATTTCTGAATGTCACACGACAACAATTACACAATAATAACTCTAGTTCTTTTAATTATTAATTTAAGATCGATACAATATGCGTGACCAGGGCATTTTAGAAAGCCTATAAGATTCATTATCGTGAGAGTAGAATGCATATACTTTCACGACATCACTGTGTTAAATTCCCAAAGGACGAGTGGTAGTTATTTAGTACGAACATATAGCAATATCCCCTGTTATTGAAGAATGTGTACGGCACTATACGGAAGTTTCTCCCTCTTTCATGAACTGTTATTTAGTGTATACTATATTAAGCAGAACAGGACACAATGCTTGAAAGCGCCCATTGATCATATCTTTTCGTAAACAATCCTGTCAACATTATATGATAAAGAGAGGTTAAGTCTTCACGACTTGCCAACGTCCATCTAACGAATATTTTGGCCACTGATGTAATTGATATGTTGGGAAAAGCACAGATATAACATGGCGGGGACGGTGACAAACACAGATATAACATGGCAGGGACGGTGACAAACACATGTATAACATGACAGGGACGGTGACACACACATATATAACATGTCAGGGACGGTGACAAACACAGATATAACATGGCTGGGACGGTGACACACACATATATAACATGGCAGGGACGGTGACACACACATATATAATATGGCTGGGAAGGTGACAAACACAGATATAACATGGCGGGAACGGTGACACACACATATATAACATGGCAGGGACGGTGACACACACATATATAACATGGCGGGGACGGTGACACACACATATATAACATGGCGGGGACGGTGACACACACATATATAACATGGCAGGAAGGTGACAAACACAGATATAACATGGCTGGGACGGTGACACACACATATATAACATGGCAGGGACGGTGACAAACACATATATAACATGGCAGGAACGGTGACAAACACAGATATAACATGGCTGGGACGGTGACACACACATATATAACATGGCAGGGACGGTGACAAACACAGATATAACATGGCGGGGACGGTGACAAACATATTATAAAAACGAAGAAAATATTATCAACAGAGGCTTCAGTCCCGGTTGATATCACAAGAGATTGTCACGAGTTATCTCCTTTTATCATTCTAGAGTTATCTCCCTTTATCCCTTCTATAGTATATTTTTAGTACGAACATATTAACCTGATGACCGTTATGCATTCATCTACATCGATTACGCCGAGTATATAATTTTTAGTGAGAGAAGCTTGCATCATCGATATTTTTCGTTGCAATTGCGGAAATTATTGCATTTGTGGACTATGGAATCCAACCGGATCCTTTTTGTCCAGGACTGTAAAAGTCTCGGGTGTAATTTAAAGAACATGTTATTCAGATAACCACGTGCATGTCCGTAATAATCAATACGACGAGATCCGAAGTTAATGCAATTAGAGACAAAGATAAATTTAGATAATCAGTCTTCTTTGAAATTATGCTAATATAGGTCAGGAGGATCAGGTTAATTTGTCCGAGTAATTTATAAAAAGGGAGGGAACTCGTGACAATCTCCTGTTGTTGAGTTTGTATTCCTTGAGTTGCTAATGTGTACTGCCACCGCCACGGCCATGTTATATGTGTATGATATAATTAAGTCTTCAAACACTTGCCTGGACCATAAGCAGCAAATATTCCTCTCATATCTTGATAATTGTTATCAAATCCGTGGTTACCTTGCCATACAAAATCAGTAACTTCAAAATATCGATCCGACGATTTTGGCTACAAATAAATGTCGCAATTTAAAGTTATGATTGATAATTTGTAAATATTGCTATATTCACTGCAAACTCTACAAAAGGGCGGCACCATTTTCAAGTCAAACAAATTGGTATGATGACAGCATATACATGTACATGTATACAACAGATATGATGACAGCATATACATGTACATGTATACAACAGATATGATGACAGCATATACATGTACATGTATACAACAGATATGATGACAGCATATACATGTACATGTATAAAACAGATATGATGACAGCATATACATATACATATACATGTATACAACAGATATGATGACAGCATATACATGTACATGTATACAACAGATATGATGACAGCATATACATATACATGTATACAACAGATATGATGACAGCATATACATATACATGTATACAATAGATATGATGACAGCATATACATATACATGTATACAACATATATGATGACAGCATATACATATACATGTATACATGTATACAATAGATATGATGACAGCATATACATATACATGTATACAATAGATATGATGACAGCATATACATATACATGTATACAACATATATGATGACAGCATATACATATACATGTATACAATAGATATGATGACAGCATATACATATACATGTATACAATAGATATGATGACAGCATATACATATACATGTATACAACATATATGATGACAGCATATACATATACATGTATACAACAGATATGATGACAGCATATACATATACATGTATACAATAGATATGATGACAGCATATACATTTACATGTATACAATAGATATGATGACAGCATATACATATACATGTATACAACATATATGATGACAGCATATACATATACATGTATACAACAGATATGATGACAGCATATACATATACATGTATACAATAGATATGATGACAGCATATACATATACATGTATACAACATATATGATGACAGCATATACATGTACATGTATACAACATATATGATGACAGCATATACATATACATGTATACAACAGATATGATGACAGCATATACATGTACATGTATACAACAGATATGATGACAGCATATACATATACATGTATACAATAGATATGATGACAGCATATACATGTTCATGCATACAACAGATATGATGACAGCATATACATATACATGTATACAACAGATATGATGACAGCATATACATATACATGTATACAACAGAAAAAGAAAATCAGAATTCCACATGATCTAATATAAGCTTCGCGTTTTGGTAATTGAAAAGAAAACGGACTAGTTAATAGAGAATGACAATACAAGGGTATCTAATTTAGTCGAGGTTTAGTGTGTTTTCTCTCTATCTGCTTTGCACAAAAGACCAGTAAATGTGTGTGTACAAACAGGCGTTTCTCCCTACCAAATGCAAATAAGTAGACTTGACATGCACCGTGAATGAGAAACTTTACAACCGCAGAAAGTTAATCAATCAAATAACGGTCGAATGCACCGACAAATCAATTAAACGTAGCATGCACCGACAAATCAAATAATCGTAGCATGCACCGACAAATCAAATAATCGTAGCATGCACCGACAAATCAAATAATCGTAGCATGCACCGACAAATCAAATAATCGTAGCATGCACCGACAAATCAAATAATCGTAGCATGCACCGACAAATCAAATAATCGTAGCATGCACCGACAAATCAAATAATCGTAGCATGCACCGACAAATCAAATAATCGTAGCATGCACCGACAACTCAAATAAACGTAGCATGCACCGACAAATCAAATAAACGTAGCATGCACCGACAAATCAAATAATCGTAGCATGCACCGACAAATCAAATAATCGTAGCATGCACCGACAAATCAAATAATCGTAGCATGCACCGACAAATCAAATAATCGTAGCATGCACCGACAAATCAAATAATCGTAGCATGCACCGACAAATCAAATAAACGTAGCATGCACCGACAAATCAAATAAACGTAGCATACACCGTTACTGTAAAACTTTAGAACCCCAGAAATTCAACCAATCAAATAATCGTAGCTTGCACCCTGAGCACCCAAGGATGTTGAACCAATGCTGGTAAAATATTGTTATGTAATGTCGCTTTTTGCAACAGTGCTGGTATCTAATACGATAATACGTTTAAATTCATGATAACGTACATACATAGTACACAAAAACGAGCGAACCACAACAATAACGAAAATAATTATAAAGCGGTGTGACATGTTTTATGTAAGTAATGGCGGTAAAAACGGTTTTATATAGTTAGTTAAGAATGTCATTCTCGCCGACAAAAAAAGTTTAACAGAATATTTTATTGTAGAACGAGATGTAGTTTGTCTGATTTGAAACTACCGTATAGCCATCTATAGAGAGAAACTACCATATAGCCATCTATAGAGAGAAACTACCATATAGCCATATATAGAGAGAAACTACCATATAGCCATCTATAGAGAGAAACTACCATATAGCCATCTATAGAGAGAAACTACCATATAGCCATCTATAGAGAGAAACTACCATATAGCCATCTATAGAGAGAAACTACCATATAGCCATCTATAGAGAGAAACTACCATATAGCCATCTATAGAGAGAAACTACCATATAGCCATCTATAGAGAGAAACTACCATATAGCCATCTATAGAGAGAAACTACCATATAGCCATCTATAGAGAGAAACTACCATATAGCCATCTATAGAGAGAAACTACCATATAGCCATCTATAGAGAGAAACTACCATATAGCCATCTATAGAGAGAAACTACCATATAGCAATATATAGAGAGAAACTACCATATAGCCATCTATAGAGAGAAACTACCATATAGCCATCTATAGAGAGAAACTACCATATAGTCATATATAGAGAGAAACTACCATATAGCCATATAAAGAGAGAAACTACCATATAGCCATATATAGAGAGAAACTACCATATAGCCATCCATAGAGATAAACTACCATATAGCCATCTATAGAGAGAAACTACCATATAGCCATCTATAGAGAGAAACTACCATATAGCCATCTATAGAGAGAAACTACCATATAGCCATCTATAGAGATAAACTACCATATTGCCATCTATAGAGATAAACTACCATATAGCCATCTATAGAGAGAAACTACCATATAGCCATCTATAGAGAGAAACTACCATATAGCCATCTATAGAGATAAACTACCATATAGCCATATATAGAGAGAAACTACCATATAGCCATATATAGAGAGAAACTACCATATAGCCATCTATAGAGAGAAACTACCATATAGCCATATATAGAGAGAAACTACCATATAGCCATATATAGAGAGAAACTACCATAAAGCCATCTATAGAGGAACTAACATATAGCCATCTATAGAGAGAAACTACCATATAGTCATATATAGAGAGAAACTACCATATAACCATATAAAGAGAGAAACTACCATATAGCCATATATAGAGATAAACTACCATATAGCCATATATAGAGAGAAACTACCATATAGCCATCTATAGAGACAAACTACCATATAGCCATCTATAGAGAGAAACTACCATAGAGCAATATATAGAGAGAAACTACCATAAAGCCATCTATAGAGGAACTAACATATAGCCATCTATAGAGAGAAACTACCATATAGCCATATATAGAGAGAAACTACCATATATCCATATATAGAGAGAAACTACCATATAGCCATCTATAGAGAGAAACTACCATATAGCCATCTATAGAGAGAAACTACCATATAGCCATCTATAGAGAGAAACTACCATATATCCATCTATAGAGAGAAACTACCATATAGCCATATATAGAGAGAAACTACCATATAGCCATATATAGAGAGAAACTACCATATAGCCATATATAGAGAGAAACTACCATATAGCCATCTATAGAGAGAAACTACCATATAGCCATATATAGAGAGAAACTACCATATAGCCATCTATAGAGAGAAACTACCATATAGCCATATATAGAGAGAAACTACCATATAGCCATATATAGAGAGAAACTACCATATAGCCATATATAGAGAGAAACTACCATATAGCCATCTATAGAGAGAAACTACCATATAGCCATATATAGAGAGAAACTACCATATAGCCATATATAGAGAGAAACTACCATATAGCCATCTATAGAGAGAAACTACCATATAGCCATATATAGAGAGAAACTACCATATAGCCATATATAGAGAGAAACTACCATATAGCCATATATAGAGAGAAACTACCATATAGCCATCTATAGAGAGAAACTACCATATAGCCATCTATAGAGAGAAACTACCATATAGCCATATATAGAGAAAAAACTACCATATAGCCATCTATAGAGAGAAACTACCATATAGCCATATATAGAGAGAAACTACCATATATCCATCTATAGAGAGAAACTACCATATAGCAATATATAGAGAGAAACTACCATATAGCCATCTATAGAGAGAAACTACCATATAGCCATCTATAGAGAGAAACTACCATATAGCCATCTATAGAGAGAAACTACCATATAGCCATCTATAGAGAGAAACTACCATATAGCCATCTATAGAGAGAAACTACCATATAGCCATCTATAGAGAGAAACTACCATATAGCCATCTATAGAGAGAAACTACCATATAGCAATCTATAGAGAGAAACTACCATATAGCCATCTATAGAGAGAAACTACCATATAGCCATCTATAGAGAGAAACTACCATATAGCCATCTATAGAGAGAAACTACCATATAGCCATCTATAGAGAGAAACTACAATATAGCCATCTATAGAGAGAAACTACCATATATCCATCTATAGAGAGAAACTACCATATAGCCATCTATAGAGAGAAACTACCATATAGCCATCTATAGAGAGAAACTACCATATAGCCATCTATAGAGAGAAACTACAATATAGCCATCTATAGAGAGAAACTACCATATAGCCATCTATAGAGAGAAACTACAATATAGCCATCTATAGAGAGAAACTACCATATATCCATCTATAGAGAGAAACTACCATATAGCCATCTATAGAGAGAAACTACCATATAGCCATCTATAGAGAGAAACTACCATATAGCCATCTATAGAGAGAAACTACAATATAGCCATCTATAGAGAGAAACTACCATATATCCATCTATAGAGAGAAACTACCATATAGCCATATATAGAGAGAAACTACCATATAGCCATCTATAGAGAGAAACTACCATATAGCCATATATAGAGAGAAACTACCATATAGCCATCTATAGAGAGAAACTACCATATAGCCATCTATAGAGAGAAACTACCATATAGCCATATATAGAGATAAACTACCATATAGTCATATATAGAGAGAAACTACCATATAGCCATATAAAGAGAGAAACTACCATATAGCCATATATAGAGAGAAACTACCATATAGCCATCCATAGAGATAAACTACCATATAGCCATCTATAGAGAGAAACTACCATATAGCCATCTATAGAGAGAAACTACCATATAGCCATCTATAGAGAGAAACTACCATATAGCCATCTATAGAGATAAACTACCATATTGCCATCTATAGAGATAAACTACCATATAGCCATCTATAGAGAGAAACTACCATATAGCCATCTATAGAGAGAAACTACCATATAGCCATCTATAGAGATAAACTACCATATAGCCATATATAGAGAGAAACTACCATATAGCCATATATAGAGAGAAACTACCATATAGCCATCTATAGAGAGAAACTACCATATAGCCATATATAGAGAGAAACTACCATATAGCCATATATAGAGAGAAACTACCATAAAGCCATCTATAGAGAAACTACCATATAGCCATCTATAGAGAGAAACTACCATATAGCCATATATAGAGAGAAACTACCATATAGCCATATATAGAGAGAAACTACCATATAGCCATATATAGAGAGAAACTACCATATAGCCATATATAGAGAGAAACTACCATATAGCCATCTATAGAGACAAACTACCATATAGCCATCTATAGAGAGAAACTACCATAGAGCAATATATAGAGAGAAACTACCATAAAGCCATCTATAGAGGAACTAACATATAGCCATCTATAGAGAGAAACTACCATATAGCCATATATAGAGAGAAACTACCATATATCCATATATAGAGAGAAACTACCATATAGCCATCTATAGAGAGAAACTACCATATAGCCATCTATAGAGAGAAACTACCATATAGCCATCTATAGAGAGAAACTACCATATAGCCATCTATAGAGAGAAACTACCATATAGCCATCTATAGAGAGAAACTACCATATAGCCATATATAGAGAGAAACTACCATATAGCCATATATAGAGAGAAACTACCATATAGCCATCTATAGAGAGAAACTACCATATAGCCATATATAGAGAGAAACTACCATATAGCCATCTATAGAGAGAAACTACCATATAGCCATATATAGAGAGAAACTACCATATAGCCATATATAGAGAGAAACTACCATATAGCCATATATAGAGAGAAACTACCATATAGCCATCTATAGAGAGAAACTACCATATAGCCATATATAGAGAGAAACTACCATATAGCCATATATAGAGAGAAACTACCATATAGCCATCTATAGAGAGAAACTACCATATAGCCATATATAGAGAGAAACTACCATATAGCCATATATAGAGAGAAACTACCATATAGCCATATATAGAGAGAAACTACCATATAGCCATCTATAGAGAGAAACTACCATATAGCCATCTATAGAGAGAAACTACCATATAGCCATATATAGAGAGAAACTACCATATAGCCATCTATAGAGAGAAACTACCATATAGCCATATATAGAGAGAAACTACCATATAGCCATCTATAGAGAGAAACTACCATATAGCCATATATAGAGAGAAACTACCATATAGCCATCTATAGAGAGAAACTACCATATAGCCATCTATAGAGAGAAACTACCATATAGCCATCTATAGAGAGAAACTACCATATAGCCATCTATAGAGAGAAACTACCATATAGCCATCTATAGAGAGAAACTACCATATAGCCATCTATAGAGAGAAACTACCATATAGCCATCTATAGAGAGAAACTACCATATAGCCATCTATAGAGAGAAACTACCATATAGCCATCTATAGAGAGAAACTACCATATAGCCATCTATAGAGAGAAACTACCATATAGCCATCTATAGAGAGAAACTACCATATAGCCATCTATAGAGAGAAACTACCAATATAGCCATCTATAGAGAGAAACTACCATATAGCCATCTATAGAGAGAAACTACCATATAGCCATCTATAGAGAGAAACTACCATATAGCCATCTATAGAGAGAAACTACCATATAGCCATCTATAGAGAGAAACTACAATATAGCCATCTATAGAGAGAAACTACCATATAGCCATCTATAGAGAGAAACTACAATATAGCCATCTATAGAGAGAAACTACCATATAGCCATCTATAGAGAGAAACTACCATATAGCCATCTATAGAGAGAAACTACCATATAGCCATCTATAGAGAGAAACTACCATATAGCCATCTATAGAGAGAAACTACAATATAGCCATCTATAGAGAGAAACTACCATATATCCATCTATAGAGAGAAACTACCATATAGCCATATATAGAGAGAAACTACCATATAGCCATCTATAGAGAGAAACTACCATATAGCCATCTATAGAGAGAAACTACCATATAGCCATCTATAGAGAGAAACTACCATATAGCCATCTATAGAGAGAAACTACCATATAGCCATCTATAGAGAGAAACTACCATATAGCCATCTATAGAGAGAAACTACCATATAGCCATATATAGAGAGAAACTACCATATAGCCATCTATAGAGAGAAACTACCATATAGCCATCTATAGAGAGAAACTACCATATAGCCATCTATAGAGAGAAACTACCATATAGCCATCTATAGAGAGAAACTACCATATAGCCATCTATAGAGAGAAACTACCATATAGCCATCTATAGAGAGAAACTACCATATAGCCATCTATAGAGAGAAACTACCATATAGCCATCTATAGAGAGAAACTACCATATAGCCATCTATAGAGAGAAACTACCATATAGCCATCTATAGAGAGAAACTACCATATAGCCATCTATAGAGAGAAACTACCATATAGCCATCTATAGAGAGAAACTACCATATAGCCTATATATAGAGAGAAACTAACATATAGCCATCTATAGAGAGTAACTACCATATAGCCATCTATAGAGAGAAACTACCATATA